>JAFVLL020018783.1:51729-74115 GCA_021397915.2 Tor tambroides
AAGTATTTTATAACAGTAAATAAATATCGGTTCTGCATATCGGTTATCGGGCACATAAACATGCAAATAATTGGTATCGTATCGGTTCTAAAAAAATCAATATCGGTCGATCACTAATATTGAATATAATTTTCGTGCATCACCACTAACAATAAGCAGAGTATTTAAATCACTTTGGATGCAGCTCGTGTTGGATGCAGGGTTGCCAAATCCACATTTTTTTACAAGGAACTACAAACTGTTGCGGAGGGTTGAGTTTTCTCCTATGGGTTAAAGATTTGAAATATTGCATAAATTACATTTGACTGTAATGCTTCTAATGAAACATTTTGCATTCTACCCATGATAAAACTGTGGTAGATGTTAAGGATGGCCACTGGTAGGAAGTCTTTTAGCTGTGTTTATGATCAATCTGCAAAACGGTGACTGTAAAATATGTATTTTAGGTATGGAAATTACATATTTTGAGTTTTGATATTTGGGATATGGTCATTGCACTACTTTAACCCCCCTCAAACCCAACAAACAAACCCTGTCTGCATCCTGTCCACACTGTCCTCTTTTTTGAAAACTAAAATACTAAAAAACTCTTTCTTTTTTTTTTAAATAAAGATTCAATTAAATGAACTGTCTAAATCAACCAGTTCAGTAAAAACATGATGCCTTGGATGGAATTTCATGTTATCTATCTGTTTGGATCATACCTAAGTGTCTACACTAACCATGGTAGGGTGTCTGTTGCTCAGGGGCAGTCCTGGGTTGGAGTAGGCCTGAGGGAGACCCCCCATAGATCCACTAGATGTGGAGACGGCACCCAGTAGGGCGTGCATTTCGGCATGGGCTCCAGGAATTCCCGGGGCCTGACCCACCGCATGACTTCGCAGCACATGAATGGCCTCCTCCAGCCGGTCTTCCATTTTGTTCTGCTGTGGAGAAAAATAATTGATATTTACCTTAAAGTATACATAAGTATATAGTACAAGTTATTAAACAAATAAATTTCTATGTAGAATAAAAAGCACAGATTATTTGTGCACAATGAGGCCAAAAACAATCATTGAGACAGCTAAAAAAAAATCTATATTTAAAAAATATATAAATAACATAATATTAAAGCACAATACATTTTATTTAATGTTTTTAAATAGAGCATTTTAAAATGTATGATCTAAAAATGTTGTCATTGCTAAATGCAGTTGTACATCAGTGTTGTTATTGTGGGAATGTTTAAAAAGGATCTTAAACCTACCAGTGCATGCAGTCCACCCTCATAGTTAGGAGACAGAGCAGTCTGGCCAGAAGCTCTTGACCACTGTGCTGCACCTGCTGAGGAGAACATGATATATAGCCTGAGTGTGAAATGTCTCAATGCTGGTATGCCTCTACAACAGCAGATGGCGCTCTAGAGCTTCACATTCACACCTTGACCTACACAAAGCCCATCAACCTAAAGAGAATGATTTATGATTCTTCAGGCTTCTTCCTCTGCGTACACGTTTTTGTCTTGGTATCTTTCAACACAAACTGATCTAATGAACCAGATCAAGGTTTGACAGAATAAGACAGCGTATCTGACTTACTTGCAATGCCTTGAGGGGAGCCCACAGGAGTGGAAGGAGTGGAGGAGAAGTTGTTGCTATTGTGGTCCGAAGGATAGATCTGTCAATCAAAAACACGACTAAATGTGAACAACTATGGCTAATAATAATCCATACCCAAAGGATCACTGAAAGTCTGAATAATGCTATCCATCTTTGACTTCACATGGCCAAATGCTCTTTCATGGTGATTAATGAAAGCTCACTCACCGAAGCAAGAGCTTTTCCGATCTCATCACCTGAGCTGCCTGTGACTGAACCTCTGCTTGCTGTGGGAGAGAACGGGAGTACTTATTAACTCCATTCATTACGTCAATGTCACGACTATTCAAGTGATCCATAATTTGCTATCTGCTAAAAATGTCTATTCAAAGTCTGAATGAAAGATTGAAGGCCATTTCCTCTAAATTACAGTTCGAGTTCAGACTAGTCCAAGGCCAAAAATGATTTTACAAGAAGAATCAACTTCAAGATCCAATCTGAACTCAATTAAAAGCTCATTTCACAACCTAGAGGACATTAAACTCAAACGACGAAGGTAATTTACCCAAAATGCTGTCTGATCCATTCATGGAGGATGTGTGGCTATAGGCTGCAGAGCCCGAATGGAAACCATTGACATCCGCTCCATGCAAGGGATAGTTCTGTGGAAAATAAACACAGTTATTGGAGCTTCTGAAATGAGTCACAATTTAAGCCCTTCTCCAAACCTTTCAGAAGACATACCATTCTGTCTTGTGGGTTTATCGCAGAGAAGGAGCCTGGCTGACTGATGTGTGGCGAATTCCCCAGCATGGCCGTGTATCCCGACTGGCCTATGGATCCAGAGGGGGCCCAGGGATCCGAAGAGGAGTGTAGGCCCTCTGCGAACACAAGGGCAGATGGGAAGGATCAATAACAATCAGCACAAGAACTTATGTGGATGTCAGTTCTAATCCAAAGAAAAATTTGTCTTTGTGTATGCTCCTAATTTCAAATCAAACACACAAAACTATTGCTTAGTCTGTTTGCAAACATGTCTGCGTGAACAAATTATGTACACAATAATATTCGAATTTACGGCTTGGGGAGATAAGGAAAAGACGATTTTATTTCCCCATGTACACACCTTGCATGTAAAAAGATCCTGGGTACACAGAACCAGGTTTGGAGCCTGGGTAGGCAGCACCATCACGGATATAGTCATCGCCAGAGGTGGCAGCATAAACCTGCGTTTACAAACAAGGACATAAAGAAACATGGCGTTCAAGGTAACAGGCTTCATATGGACAAAATAACCCTAGCGAATCGTCTGCACTTGAATGCACAACTGATATGGAGCCCATGAAGCTGGCAAGCGCATTGTGATTTTCGGTACAAATGACGTGGACGCGTGTTTCCATAGTGCCCCCTCAGATAAAGTGGCAGGGACAGAGAACAGAGCATGCTGGGAAATGCGCCACGGCCATCTCATGGCACAGTCGGCGCTTCCTCTCGCACTCCCATGAGCCAAAAAAGGAGAGGGAGGACAGCTACAGGGAGCACCATCACTAAGAGTGAGTCCAAATCAAGCTAAGCACACTGGGTGCTGACATACTCCATAATGCTGAAATGGAAAAAAGAGACCTTTTGTTTATAGTAGTCACAATAAAATTATCTGGAATCGATAAACGGAACTGAATGATGATTGGAAATTCATCTGAATTCAGGAGCCGTGAGGCATACCTCCATACAGTGTATTCCCCAACAAGCACGTCTTAACACGTATGATTTGTATGTTTGTGCGCATACATGAGCGAGTGTTTGGGAGAGAGGGGGGTGCCGGCGGGCGGGTGGGTCTCGGGCCAGCGGAGAATACAAATCCAGCAAAGCGATATTTCTCTTTTGCCTGTAATTTGATTTAACAGGGAGAAGTGGGATGGGAATGGAGAGATGCACTTCTAATTACAGAGCCATCTGCCTACTCCTGGAGCCCGTCCAACTCCACAGGCAGCTGGGCTGAAGAGGGGAGGGGTGAGAACAGTGGGGGGAGAGGTCTTGCTGAAGAAGTGGTAGGAGTGGAGCAAAATAGACTGGTCGATTATGTAGAAACCACATAAAAGAACAAATAAGGGAAGGAAAAAAAAAACCTGCGAATGGCCCTCTTCTCTGAAGTTCACCAGGAAACACATCCTCACAATGATTTGTTGATACACTCGAGAAGATCAAGGCAAGCCCTGACAAGTTAAGGATCAATATCCTTTAGTGCTTAGCCAAAGTTGGATTTAAACAAAAAAAAAAACAACCTGTTTTTAAATATCTGAAAAGTATGGCAAAGGTAGCAGGTGAGCATTGGCGCAATCATTAGGGTATTAGTAGCTGCTGTATGGCACAAGAGGAAGTTTTCATTTGAGTCAGCAGAGATTCATGGATCTAGAATCAGCTCACTGCCATTAATCTGAGCTAAGACAAGCAAGAGAGAGAGAGAGAGAGACGTGTAAGGGGACTCACAACTGGGTCACTTTGGAAGAGGGGGAGGATAAGGTCTAGCATGGGCAAATCTGAAGGATCACGTTTGGGGAGGGGCTTTAGAGGGCAAAGTGTTGAGCTTATGTGGATTTATACCAAGAAACAACAGTTACTCTTGCCATGAATCAAAAAAGGGGTATGGCTACTTGCATGTTTGTTCAAGTTAACGCTAATTTGCAATGGTCAAAGGTTCAGAAGTATTATGGACCTTAGTCATGGTAGACATCTTTTAATTTTGGCGCAAATGAAAATGCATAACCTCTTTAATCAAAAATCTGTCAACTGGAATGTTTATGGAAGGATGTGCCTTAAATTTTTATTCGTTAACCATCTGACACAACGGTACAATCTGTGAGAACTTTCAAGCCCCAAACACACTGCACGATTTTCAGCTTTCCCAGACGAAAGATTGGCATCGTGAAACAATCGTGGCCAATCAGAAATCGATGCCAGTCTTTCGTCTGAGGCTTTACATCTACTCCTCACAACAATGTTCTTGTTTGTTCATGTGGTCACACTTTATTTTAAGGTCCAATTCTCGCCAGTAACAAACCATTAACTTTGACTTTTGCCTCAAAAAACTGCTAATTTGTTGCTTATTAATAGTTAGTAAGGTAGTTTTTAAGTTTAGGTATTGGGTAGGATTAGGAATGTAGAATATGGTCAGGCAGAATATGTGCTTTATAAGTACTAATAAACAGTCAATATGTCAATAATAGGCATGCTAATAAGCAACTAGTTAATAGTGAGAATTGGTCCTCATATCTATAAAGTATTACCGTTCACGTCATATTAAAAATGTTTCTACTCTGAATGAGGTCCATAGCAGGGGTGTCCAATCCTACTTCGGCACCTTCCTGCAGAATTTATAACTAAAAACTTCCAGGCAGATGTGTTGGAGCTAAACCTTTGTACTAATGTCAAACCATTTAAGATGCCACAAATGCCTGAACTCAATTCTAGGAGTACCTGTAATGGCCACTACATCATGTTTATGCAATTACGATTTTCTAATGGACAGGACTTCACTGACTTTACAATCTCAATTTTTTTATCAGAATTGTGAGATGTTATGAAACACTTTTAGTGGGAAACATGTAAGAATATTTCAGAAAGGTTACTCACTGAAGATGGCAGTCCTGGTGGCTTCCTGATCTTTTTTGGTTGGGGATCTGTGAAAAAAATAAAATAAAATAAAAGCAAAGCATACATGGTACTCTTTCCTTCCATACTGACTGATCTGATTCAAGTCTAGTAAATGTTGTAAGTTATTTACCCATGCTTCCCTCTGAGGGGCGTCTCCGGGGGTTGTTGGGGTATGATTGGTAAAACTGTGAGCCAGACTTCAGTCCGGATGGAGACATAGCATCTGCAGAAGGCATGGCAATGTCTGAGGGCAGGAACCCTGGCTATAGGGAACAACAAGATGGCAGATTTAAGCACTTTAAGTGACTAAAGCACTTTCAAGTGCTGCTCAAGAATTGATTCAACTTACCTGGCCCCCAAAGGAAGAGTAAGGAGGACCCCTTTCATTCTTGCCTGCAAATACATATGAAATGGGAGTGAACCAATCTCACTCAGCACTTTAAATAAAGTCCAGTTGTCACAATTATTGGAAGAAATGGAAGTCAATGCCACAACATGGAGGTTGAGTGAATATGCTCTTGGTGAGGCCAAAGAAGAGCTAAATTACCCTGAGCAACTTCCAAGCAACCCATGGGGTAGTTTCTACATTGGCGGCTTTGAGATAAACCAACCAGAAGTTGGTAACACTCACCACTAATTCCGGTGCCAAGGAATGGGGAAGATAGTCCATCATGTTCGTTGTAGTGTGAGCCCTCTCCATAGCTCTGGAAAAACCCAAGACAGAAGCAGGTCAAAACTATAAAACATGTCCCAACAACACCTTTAGATGGGAAACAAGTCATTGGGTCTACCTGTACCTGGTTAAAAGAAGGACTGTTCTGCTCTCCGGCAGCCCAGGGACTACTGCGTTCTTCCATACCTACAAAGCAATTGATCACAAACTGTCAGACCAATACTGCAATTTTGGCATGCACTAAACCTTCAAATCAAGATCCTTTTTAATTCTCCTTTCATGCATTAAGGCTATTGGATGTTTGGTGGCTGGTTCAGTGCTCATCAGACAGCCTCTGGATCTCATCCATAACCATCACACCACACTAATATCCATGTCATTCAGCAAGCCTTGACATCACTGACCATAAAGGGAGCATTCATTCAGTCACTGGATCTCATTAAGACAAGTTGGGGGGAGGAATATCACGGCAAGCAGAACAAAAACAGGCTGATCAAAGAATTGCGAAATTAGCATCATTGTACATTTGGGAGTGGAGACCCATAGGGACAACACAGGTCTCAGTTCAAGACGTGCAGGATACGGAGTGTTAAAAGGTTCTCCGATATGCTTTATATGTAGAAAAATGGATATTCAAAAACATTGCGGCAACATTTCCAAGTGTACTGGAGCAGAAATTCCTCATAAAGCATTCCCCTCTGCCTCCTGTCTTATGCCTTAATGCAAAGCTCTCCAAAGACACATGGCTTAATTGCATGCTGATTTGCATAATTGTGCATATTAATGCAGTTGGTTTATGAATATTCATATTCGCCTTTTGATTTTTTTGAGGTCTAATTAAAAATGTGTGAGAGAAGAGGGGGTCTCAGCCAGAGCGGCCACTGAAGGCTGAGCATGAGTGATGAAGCTAACAAAGCAGAGCAAATAGCGACATCCACGCTGACAGCCGTGATCTATGGAGCCCACGCAGGCAGCATGGGAAATGAAGTGGGCACTGACTGAGTGAGTGAAAGAATCTCCCTGGCAGAATCATCTTATGTGGGGAAAATGAAGTGGCAGAGATACAGATTCAGATGCAGAAGGACCATATAAGATGTTTAACATGGCGAATGGTTTTGGATTGGATTTGTCAGTCTGTTACAAATGAATTACCACATTAGCAAACTAAACCGGTGCTTTTTCTGGCAAACTTGGTTTTGTGTATATAAAATGGCAAATTTTTGAAGATACAATGTGATTTATGTTTAGAGATATTGGACACTTATTTGCTGGAAGCATCAAAATGCAGTTCTACAAAGACAAATCTGACATTCAGTCAAGCAGGAACCGATTCCATTTCCTGCGTTGAAGAAAGATCATTTCCTTTATACACTCCTTCAAATACATCAGCTGCACAGCGTGCCATTATTCAAGTTCAGATCGCAGCAGATATCGAAAGTGAAGCAATAACGGCTTGAGGTGTGTGTGTGTAAATGTGCTCGCATCTCAGGGGTGTGACCAAGGGGGAAATGGACTCTGTCCTGTCCTAACGCTGTCCTCAGTGGGTGACATGTTGGGCAGCTGTAGAGGTGAGTGAGAGGACGCCTGGTGAAGTCCTCCCATGCAAAAAATCCTGCAAACACCATGGCTATGCCCAAGGAGGGGGAGGAGATGGCTTAATGCAATTAGCACCCTTCCTAGCACTTTTGTCTTGAGGAACAGATGCACTTCTGAAGGCCACTGCTTCCTCTAAACACGTCCTTACTTTGGGGATCTTCTGACTGAATAGCAGAGGACAGTCAGAAGTTTAACTCCTGGCCAATGGTTTAAAGTTGAAAAACAATCCATGCAAGGAAGTCACAGCTTTTGTTAATTTGGAATACTTTTTTATGATCTTTAAACAATGCTCTGGTACAATAAATGTCAAGCTCTATCAACAGCATTTGTGACCACAGAAAATAAAATGTCCTTTGTCCTTTAATTCTTTAAAAGCAAAGGACAGGGCAATACAATAAATGTTAAAGTACAAGTTTTTGAAGCTAGGTCCTAACATGAGACTAGTTGGATACATTGCAATAATAAGCTTGCCTGAGCAAAAATATATACAGTACTTGCAATACCTGCCATGAGCATGTAATGTCAAAAACTTTGGGACAATTTGTGCAAAAGGACTTTTTACACAGGGAAGATTTCAAACACATGAATTAAGCCCTGTTCACACCAAGAACGATAACTATAAAGATACTGATATTAGCGTCCACACCAGCGGACCATATCATTTGTATATTCTAAGCGCATGCGCATCGGTCGCTTTAAATTCTCCAGCTCCCTATAGCAGGATGGATTCTGATTGGGTGTCTGTTTTTATCATTCATCAGCTGGAAAAAAATCGTTCTGAAAGTGATTCCAACAGTATCATTTCTCTGTGCCTTTATCGTTATAGTTGAGGTGTGGACTCTGCTATTCTTTAATACGGAGAACGATTTTTAGAACTATATCTTTATAGTTATCGTGCTTGGTGTGAACGGTCCTTTACACAAGTAACTAAAAGTTTATCTGCCTGGAACAGTGGTCTCAACACAAAACTGACAACTTACAGCACAAATAATACAGATTAAGGATAAACACTAGTGTTTTTTTAAATCCTCAAAATACTTTCAAAAAAAAAAAAAAAAAAAGAAAAAAACTAAGGGTCGAGGTAAAATGATTTGTGGCAATCCAGAACATGTTCACAAACTATGCCGACAGAGCTTAGAATGTACTGAACCCATAATTCCGTTAGGAGTTTAAAAGAATACCGCTGAGGAACTGTCACTTGGACCTTCTCAATAGCGAATCTAAGAACATGTCATATCCTGTTATACCGAGTTCACAGGGTGAGGCTTATGTTGACTGATGTGGAGACCTTCTAGAAGCATCTCACAAGTGACAGATTTAAGAGTCGGGGTCACCTCGGTGTCAGGTAGCTCTCGCAATAAAAATCTCAAACTGAGACATTAGCTTGGCCCTGCTATGTAATTGGCACTTCAGGCCGCCACAGACCGAGAGTGAAGCTGGTGATCTTTCACAGTGTTTCTTTTGCTGTTTTCACGCGGGCCTCCTGCGGGGTGGTGGGAGGTATGAGAGAGCTTTGTTTCAGAGAGGGTCCATTTCCTGTCAGTTGGCAGGGGGAGAAAGTGTTTTCTTGTGTGGGGGGAGGAGTGTTTTACGCGGTGGGGTGGGGGAATCGTTTGGAGACCGTAAGGCCTTTATTTAAGTCTTTGTTCTCAGATTGTTCTTATTCAAGGGTAATGTTTGGAGTGTCGATTGGGAGACAGACAGACAGACTGGAAAGACTTGAAGAGAAACGCATGGGACATTCATACCTTTGACAGCTTCTGAAACAATCTGAACTGGAGCAACACAAGCCAACAATGGTTGCAAAAATAACACTTTTGTGAGTGTGATGTGCAACTGGTTATTAAGTAAAAGATGGCAAACATACAAACAAAACAAAAGACAATGAGATGTTTTGGGCTGTTAAAATGTTCTGGACAAAAACGTGATTATAAACAGCAATGCAACCAATCAGTCACTCCTCTTGACCTAACAAAGTTTTTACGATGTACAAGTTTGTGCAATAGGTGCTTTAACTGAACAACCAGTTCAAAGGGATCCAAACTGCCCCGAGCTTTGACTCTGGATATACTACGGTGAATTCATAAAAGAAGGGGTTTAGGAAAACAAGAAGAAGCATGTCCTTTTCTTCTGTTAAGAGAAACGAGCACTTAGCAACCGGCCCAAACATCTCCACTGCCATAAAGAACACCGCTTTAACATGAAATGCACAAATATGGCAAATTCATGTAATACGTGACACTAAACGGGAAAAGGCATGCGTTTAGACTTACCTGAACCACTAAACTGACTGCTAGCAAGTGTGGTAGGCCTGTTCTTCCCATTGGCCACAGGGGGTGCAAACATCTAAGGCAGAAAAATAATAAGTTTAAGCATAGTAGCATATTACGACAAACTCACATCAACAGGTGCCCACAGACAGCGATTTTTCAGCATTATTGGGGATTCACGCTATGTGACATCAAGCTTTGCTTGCTCAAAATTTTAATGCTAAAGGTCATGTCAACTTTGCCACATATAACCCACTAAAATGGTTCAATCTGAAAGAAACCCTTTCTCACAAAGTGGTATGGCTCTTTGAAGATGCATCTTGTCTTGTACTACAAAGAATTCAAGGTTTCACAGTAAGGGCTGAAGAGGACCCGTTTACATGGATGGATGATGCCTCTTTGTTTTTGAAGTGCAAAGAGAAACCCGTAAGCAGCAACAGTGCTAGCCTTGCATGGTGCATGAGAGGGACTTTCTGGTGTGGTAGACATTTTTCACAATGTTAACCACCTTTTACACCACGAGAAAGAAGATACTAAATGCATGAGCTCCAGTTTTTTTTTTACAAAGGTTCAAGGCTGGAAAATGAATGCGATATGAGGGAGTAACTAAACCATCAACAATTTGTAATTAGATGTGAGATCATAATGCATTTGATCTGGCACGTCTGATTATCAATGTATTGTCTTAATTGATTCACTGCTTCAGTAGATGGCAATTTTCCAATGCAATAAATTAAGCATGGTCGAGCCATTCAATGAATCAAGCGATTAACATTTTTATATTCGCTATTTTTTTAATGCTATTTAGGAAAGCATGACCGCCAAGAATAATCAAATTTTAACAACAGGTGAAATGAGAATAATAAATGGAAGGAAAAGGATAAGAGAGGATTGAGCGATGGTTATTATGCTGGAGATGTTTCAAATGGCAAACTGCGTGCACTTCTAAGGACCCAGTTGGAGACTGCACATGATTTAAAGATTCATTATGATGTTTACAGCCACCAACAACACAGCAGGCATTGTGACGTGAGATTCGATCAGTCTGAAGTGCTATGAAGAAAAACGTCTATCCTCTGACTACAAGGTCAGATTTTGTTGAAGCGAGTAAGGAATCATAAAGCGATTTTTTACGAGAGAGAGTTTTTGTCTAGATCAGTAACAAAGACTACATAGTCTCTTCCTTACTGCACTGAAATCCAACAGGTCACTGAGTTCCTTATCTGTTCCCACTGTAGCCATTCTCTGGTGCGCCTCGTTCATACCCCTCGGTCTTTAAAGCACCCTGCAGAAGAAAACCAGAGAGAGACAGCTGGGGTGAGCTATCTAAAGATCTAAAGATGAGAAAAGCAGTGATGAAGTGCATGTCGAATAGTAAATAAAAGTGAGAGTGTATTGTACTCATAATATACACATCTCATAAGAGTACATTACCAGCATTTCCATGTCTCAAATGAAAAAATGGGACGAAATTTAATTAACTAACTATGCATTGCTTCAGGAGGCTGTACGAACTGCCAGTGCCAAGTCATTATCTTTGTCCAAGATTTTAATTTTAAATCTAAAACTTGCTTGATAATTAATTTGGCCGAGGACATCCTGTATGTTTTACACACTACAATTAGTCTTGTGTTACAATGAAATGGCCAAAAAAAAGAGCATTACAAGGTTTTATTTTGTTTGTTTTCAAAGAGCCAGTTCTTCTATAATGTCTGTCAATCTTGTTATTAATATTGTTGTGTTATGCAACCTCAGCACAGCAATGAAACTAAATGCAATTACAAGTCAATAAGTTTCCATGAAACCATGATATCTGCACATGGAACATGCAAATCAATGTTCTTAACTTATTGCACATCTCTATCCTGTGTATGATTTATAGTTATCTGGCCAGTTGATTTGCATGAAAGGAGACCATCAAACAAGGGGGGGGGGGATTATTTTAAGTTTCTCTTTTACTAAAATACAATGAAATTGTTAAATATTGGTAAAACAAGAAACTTTTTCTCAGAAACATCTTAAGGGGTCCTGTATGCTATTGCATGCCAACAGGTGGAGTGCTTTAGCAGTCCTGCTTATTAACCATTAGTTTCTCTTCAGCAGTCTGATTATAACACTATTACAAGCCAATAGCTAAAATAAAAGTGTTTTTACACCTTGCAAGTACATTTTATTCACACTGCTTTCTCGACTCCCAAACAAAAACAACTAAATGACAACATGTAGAAAGTGGCCTCTCCGTAAAAAGACAAGAAAGATAGTAACAGAGGGCCCAAATTCCCCTCAAGTCTTTGCCAGCCAAAACAAAGCCAAAACCACAAGTAAAAATATATTTTTCTCAGTATATCAGCATATTTCCATGCAAAATGTGACAAACGTCTCAGATCCGAGAGACATGAAGCGATTTTAACTGGTATGGACAGCCCTGGCTGAAGAATGAGGTGAAGCCTAATTGGGGTTGGGAATCGAGAACCGGTTCTCTTTTTATATTTAAAAAAACGGATCCGAATTATTTATGATCTACAATTCGTTTAGCAGTTTTTGATCATGCAGATCGCTGTAATCTGTCAGTATTTCCTATTATCAATTTAATCCAGAGCTTTAAACATACAGCGCGACCATTCCTGTCCAATTCCTGTACAAGTGACTCTACGAGTCGATTCTTTTAAGTGATCCAAAAAATAAAGCGCCACAAGTGCAATTCCAATTGCGAACGAATGATTCATAAGAACCGGTTCTGTGTAGTGGATCGAAAACACTCAGTTTAATCAATTGGAGCTGTTAATGAATTAATCTAGCTCACTTACTAAACCCCAAGTTATTTATTTAGTATTGTCTGATTTTAAGTTAACTAATAGCTTACATAAGCATAATTACTGACTGGATGTTTATCTGACAACGTGCAAATAAGACTAGGCCTACACATCATGTTATATAAATGATGAATGAAACAGGTTACCACCTTTATGTTTGTTTACTATTTGCATTAAAATTAGGGCCAGTTTTATGATAGCTCTAAAAATCAGTACTTTAAAAAAAAAAAAAAAAAAACACCTATTCGAGAGATGTAGGCTAGCTACATTTATTTGTATTTGTTACGTAGGTTCTGCTGAAATCTGGTGCGGCCGCATAATTTGCCAACAAACTGTTTAGGGCTGTAAATGCAACAATCATTTTTCCTGATATTATTATATCAACATCATTAAAATCGTCAAGAAATCATTATGAGAAAAACTGAAGCAGAATTGCTAAATTCCTTACGATTTCCATCCCTAACGGTAAAGGTTCATATCACACACACGATAAAGGGAAATGAGGAAGGTGACACTAAAAACAAAGCAAAACACCCATTTAAAGCGTATTTCGTAGTTAAAAGGCAGGCTAAATTGTATCTTTAGGTCTGTATCACTGCAGCCATTAGTGGTTAGTTGTAAGAGAGCGCAACAGTGTTACCACTAACCACCAATTTAATGTAGTCTACCCGAACTAAATCCACGTTATGAATAAAAAAGCGTAAAATACACCGCGAAAATGTCTATTTTAAACCCCATCTCCATTACTGAATGTGCAAACACGTTTAAACTAGAGTTTAGTCACGTCCCTTTCTTCGTGTAAGTAGGGCTTAGCTTCACCCAGACATGAACAATGTCAATATTTATTCTCAGTTGTAAACTTATTGTATTTCGATAGCTAACCATTTCGAAAACCTTTAGGCCACATCGATCGCGCGCACGTACTTTTGATAAGGACGGCATTATTATCAATATTACGCAGCCGTCGGGCAGATAATTCTCAATTATTCATGTGCTCTGAGATAAATGTAGAAGCCTGGCTGGATTAAGCAAAAGTTAATAAAAGTACCGCGACCAAAATGTCAACTTTTCCTCAAGAGACTCGCGATTTGATGAAGGCGAGTGGGGGTGGGGGGTGAGGAATTTCCTGCCAAAAAAATATTCACCGAAGTAACTGAATTGACCAAAGGTTTTGTGAAAAGCAAACCATGGATACAACACGCTACAACGCAGCGCTTAAGTTCAGTAGGAAATGATACATTTTAACAAGTCTAACAAATTAAAGTAACTTTAGTCATTTGTAAATTAAATTTGCACTGACAGCTCGCTCTTAACTAGTCACTTAAACTCATAAGCGCCCCACAAAACTAATCCTTACTTTAATAAAAGGACAAAGGAGTCATTTCTGTTAGGATAGAACTGGGTTAAAGACCACCAGCACAAAACTGGGCAGGACTTCCCACCACCACCACAGCCTCTAAGCAAGAAAAAAACTCTGCATCCCCCAACTTCCATAAGCACACATCCCAAAAACTTGCTAAATGGAACTTCAATATGCAATTATGTGACTTCTCTGATGTAAATATGAGACTAAAATGATTCAACTTATTAACCCAGTAAAACGCGATAAAAAAAGGCAAAAAGCATTACCTCTGTTTATCAGTTGTTTTACATCCAGTAGTAAAAAAGAAAGGTTGACTCTCGTAGGGAAAAACCATAAAACTTGAAAGAATTTGAAGCTCGGCGCATTAAAGGCTGATAGGCGCAACAATGTGTGTTAATCCTCCTTTGACATCCTCCTACAAAACACCAATGTCATAAATACAATGTTGCAGGTGTGTATCCAAACAATCCCGCGCCACGACTTCCTTTATGTTGTTACAATTGAGGTGAATTCATTCTTCTAGTAGACATCTTGACCACCTCCATCCACATTGTGAGCAGCAACAATGTATTCCTCCGCATGGAAAGAGGGGCCTCAAACGCTCGGGTGTCCAGTTTCATGTGCCCAGAGGAGTCAAGAGTTTTTTCGACAAGGTCTATGGATTAAAAAACACGGATTGGTCAGGACGCGCAGAATGATTGTTAGTCATTTATCAGACAAGATTTAATAGGTGTAGTTTAAGGGGGAAATAATTGATAATAGGAACTATAACATCCGGCGGAGGTTGACGGTAGAAAAGTAAGCGGCATTTATACAAGAGCAGCAAGAGATGGAGAGATAAACCCGCATGCTAGTAACCAATAGAAAGCCGACAGAAAGTGACGGGCAGTTGGAATATCCAATAGTCGCACGAATATTCACTCCAGACCTGCCCCTTTCATGACGAACACTGTGTGTTCAGTGAGGCTGACTGAAGGGGCTAGAGCACAGCCTGCGTGACATCATTTTATTAGTCTGGTTAACGTCGACGCTCGCGCGTCGTATCGCTAATTTGGCTAAAAACGTTCGTAAAAGTGACTTCACAATCGGAGGCAGAAACGTTAACTATATATATATATATATATATATATAATTTGTTTACAAAACGCATTTCTGTCAGAATTATTTCATTTGGTTACTTGCCAAACATTCAAATAGACTTTAATATCCTTCAGCGTGGATGAAAAATACTAAATTCGCATTGGGGGCTTAGCGACTACTAGTTAGGCTAGTCTGTAACTAAATCTACTGTATACCTGATTTGGTCCCACCATCTTAAGGTAAGACTTTGCTGAGGTAAGTTGTGAACATTATATGTCTGCCTTTATTGTTCTAAGAAGCCTTCAAACAGAAGTAGGCTAGTGTTTACACCACTTTCAGTATCCAGTTAAACGGTTCATATTTAAATGTTTTTGTTTGTTTTTTTTGCCTCATGTGACTGTTAACAGTAATGAATTACTTTTTTTTTCAAATATAATACAAAAATAATAATAGCATATATTAAATGTTACATTTACCATTCTTGAACAGTATTATTCAGTGGTTATATATATATATATATATATAAAACATATATATAAAATTTACACTACCAACTAACTTGGCAAAGTTGCGTAAACCCTTAATCATTACACTACAACCACCCCATGCAAAATATTATCATTTATTTTTAAAATGTATGTTTTCATAGTACTAAGCTGGTATGTGAAACCAAAACAAAACCAAAGTCTACATTGATCATCACACCAAATACTTTGCCCTACTGAGCATGTACTTCCAGTCATAAATCGTACCACAACCACACAATTGTTTCCGTCTCTCCCTGTGGCTGATTCATAGAGCTGGTCTGGTGAGGGGGGAGAGGAGCATGGGATCACAGAATACAGGGATCATAACAGAGTATGTAGTTGGGGGATGGGATGAGAGGCCATGCAGCATGGCCAGAAGAAGAGAGAAGGATGATGGCAGGAAACAACAGATGAAGAGGTACAAGTCAATTGTAGATTTCATACCACACCAATCCCACAGAAAGGAAAAACCAGAAAGAGAAGAAACTGCAAAAAATGAGGTCAACCAAAGCAAAGAGACGAGGCTAAATATTGGTGAAGATCATGGAAAATGTCATGAAGGGGCTTAAATTCCAATAGTGAATACGTAAAGCCAATTATTTAGTTAAATGTCAAAGAGATCGAACAGCTGTGGAGGGTGTCGTTTAAAAAAAATCTCATTAATAATAACAATAATTAAAAATTAAATGGAGTTCTTCTGAAGAAACTACTCATTTTATTGAGCAGAAAAAAAGATAAATTGGTAAAATCAGAGCAGAAAAATGAACCGTTTAAGATCTCCACTGCAGGGAGCAAGCAAATTACTAAATAATATCATGGATCTCTATTGAATAACAAAAAGCACAGTAAATTGTAATAATTAGCCCCAAGGGTCCTATATGGTGGACAATGGAGCTGTAAGGCAAAGGAATACAGCTGGGTTACATACCTTTACTAGCGTAGCGAGAGCGCCACGCACAATAACTACAATGTTTGATCATGCATAAATTTATTTATGTATTATTATATAGGCTATATGTCATAAAATTTAGCCAGTTTTTCAAGCAAAGACAAATGAGCCTACTGCTATAGGTCAGATTGTGGTTCACAGTGAACAGTGGGATTTCAAGAGCGAAATTAGTGAGCTTGTAAGATCTCCAAGTAGTTTGTAGTAACAGCTGGGAATGACATGGAGAGCATGCAGTGGGTCATACAGAAAGGAGGGTTAAAACAGACAAAAGAAAAAAAATCTTGAAGGAAAGAAGCATTGTTGTTCGGAAAGACGTCCAGGGATTTTAAGACAAAAAGATATGTAAATATCTCGATTGAGATATCACTTTGGATTCGTCTCAAGCAGTCGTAATATATAGCAAAGTGGAAAACGGCGAGGATAATTCAGAGAGTGGCTGTGAAATGTGACAGATTTACACAAAAAATCCATGATGGTTTAGTATAATATCTTGTTTTCATGCATGGTAGGATTCATTATCTAAGAGACTCTGTTGAATCCTCCTTCCAGCCATCCTCCGCCCTCTGTCTGTAATTAACGCCAGATGTAGAAGTAAAATTAGCATATGTTTCACACGTTTCTGCTAATCATTCATACATTTGTGTGAGCGTATAAAATATTTATCTATGTAGAAAG
Organism: Tor tambroides; assembly: GCA_021397915.2. Classification (NCBI taxonomy): domain Eukaryota; kingdom Metazoa; phylum Chordata; class Actinopteri; order Cypriniformes; family Cyprinidae; genus Tor; species Tor tambroides. The sequence goes on from JAFVLL020018783.1 coordinate 68,907, forward strand.
TCTGAATAAAGACTATTGTTTTGCTATTGTAACATTTCCTTGGCATAATATTATACTACTCAATTTGAAGCATACAATGAAATTACCATGCAATTATCATTAAATTGGTATATGGAAATTATTCATGACAGCGTGTATTTATTTGGTTTAACAGAGCGTAAGTATTATTTTCGCGTGTTTTCCGTTTGCATTCATGAATGGTTCAAAAAGCACTTGTTTGGGGGGAGTTTAGATGGTTTTCCACAAAAAAAATGAAAAAAACTAAAAGTTAAGCACCTTTCACACGTTTGTCAAGATGCATTTTGCCTATTCTTTATTAATTATTTCTTTGATTTTTTTTTTTTTTTTCCATTTATCATGTTTCTTTTTTCAAACTCCAAATGACCCTGAAATGAAAGTTGAGTTTCTGAGGGTTTTTTTCCCAGTATTGTCAATAATAATTTGATTTGTATTATTTTGATGTAAGTTTTGCTTTATGCTAATAATTGTAAAGTTGGGATTAATAAAAATTAAAAAAAAAAAAAATCATGTCACAATGATGTTACCAAATCTTTATATTCCTAAAATAAGTACATTTAAGCAAAATATATTTTTATTAATTTATTGTCATTTATTTTAGTTATTTATTTGGGTAAAAAATTAAATTGGCATAAAAATAGGGGTCTGCGTCATCTAATTTCACACTAGAATCAACAGAAAGAGCAAATTCCTTCACAATTCTCATTACTGTTATGCAAATAAATAAATAATAACATTTAAATGAAAATTCTAATGTTTGTATATGTGACCCTGGACCACAAAACCAGTCATAAGTAGCATGGGTATATTTGTAGCAATAGCCAAAAATATATGGGTCAAAATTATAGATTTTCCTTTTATGCCAAAAATCATCAGGACATTAAGTAAAGATCATGTTCCATGAAAATATTTTGTATATTTACTACCGTAAATGTATCAAAACTTAATTTTTGTTTAGTAATATGCATCGCTAAGAACTTCATTTGGACGACTTTAAAGGCGATTTTCTCAATATTTAGATTTTTTTGCACCCTCAGATTCAAGATTTTCAAATAGTTGTATCTCGGCTAAATATTGTCTGATCCTAACAAACCATACATCAATGGAAAGCTTAAATATAAATCTCAGTTTCCAAAAACTGACACTTAGACCTGGTTTTGTGGTCCAGGGTCACATATTTGTTGTTTCTTATATTGTGTACTACTGTAATAAACTTTACTGTGAAAGAAAATTCTATTATTTGAATAGTAAAGTATTTATAGATTGTAGTAGCTTTTTGTGCTGTTAATTTCTAATGTTCTAATGTTAATAATTATTTTTAAATTCAACCTGGACAGAATAAATGTAGTACAGTAATGAGAATCTAATGACAATCATTATAAGAATAATGACTAAGCTCAGAAGTAAAAGTATGGGCGGATTAATTATGGTGATGAGAATGACAGAATGTATTTCTCGGTATGTTTTCACCTGATAATATAAAAATACTGAAAAATATCTCGAAATGCAATCAGTGGGAAACCAAACTATACGGAACGGAGCACCTGCAGTCGGCTGGTTTGAACCTGAAGCTTCTCGCCGTGTGCATCTCCAGAGTTTTCCATTTCCAGGTCAGCTGAACCCACCTTTTATCTCTGTTTGCTCTACAGCACTGCACAGTATGAACCCCTAACCTTTTCATGCATTCATCCTCCTCACTGAACTCTCTAATCTCTGATTTACTTCTCTCTTTTCACATCACTAAAAGCCATCTGAGCTCTTCAAAGAAACTCCTCCATGGCTGCTGTATCACACAGATGTTTGGGGTGCGCTGTGCTGCACTCGTTGACTACCTGCAGCGGAGGGTGAGATCTTTGGTGCATACGGTAGTGATCAGACATGAAACTAGGCCAAGCTCCACAACCCCAAAGCCTCACCAACCCCCATCAATTCAAACAGTGACATCTCTATGACAATCACCAGCTGAATTCTTTCATTCTCAAACAAAAATCTTGATTTTTGAAGTCTTTGAAATACAGCAGTGAATACACAGATTCTAAAAAATTATTGTGTAGCCTCATGGAAATATTTTTCTGAAATTCTACTTCACAGATTGATGTCTTTGGCCCTTTGCCCATGTTCTGGGACTATCTGAGTCGAAGGGGAGGAGAGAGAGGCACGAAGTATCTATCTGTTTTGCTTGCCCTGCACATGGTAAACTGACCCCCGCTGACTTCGCTCGATTGGAGGCCAGTCAACGGACACTAAAATCAAGGCACCCACCTTTACAGCACCCTGGGAAAAGGACCATCAACCCAGCGATACCAATGCTTACCAAATGCCTTGGGTAGATAAGACAAGACCAGACACCTGAGCGTGCCTGAAACGGTTTCACTGCACAAAATCTGCATTTTACCCTAAATCAAAAAAGAAAGAAAATGTCTATATATTTTATACTATTATTTTATATTTCATTTAGCCTTTTTTTAAGCTAATTTCTCACAAATTGTTTCCCAAATATTTAATTGCAAAAATTAATTTAAAAAAATAAAATGAATAAATCAAAAGATATGTAAATTGCACACAACTATGATAAAATAATTAATTTAGCCTATTTTGGTATTATTTTGCCAATATTTTTGTAACAATTAAGCACATTTTTCACAAACTGTTTCTCAAATGGTTAATTAATAATTGCAGTAAATCTTGCAGGTTACATTTAAAAAAAAAAAAAAATCATTTTTTTATAATAATTCAGTTATTTTTGTGACATTATTTTTGTGACAATTAAGCACAGTTTAGTTTTATTACTAAGTTTGTTTGTTACATCTATTATTATCAATAATAATTAGATTTATTAGATCACTAATTATTGTAATATAGTAAGTTTGCATTATGCTAATGAAAGTGTGGGTGGGGTTAATTTAAGATAAAATAATGCCACAATAATGTTCAAATCTAAAATTTCAATTTATACAAAATAATTTTATGTATGTATTGGCATCTTTTATCTTATTTTGTTTATTTATTCGTGCGAAATATTACCCAGTAATGTTCTTGACAGGTTTTCGTAAGATTCATTTGCACATCAAAACGCTTTTGAGAACTCGAAAATGGGGCAATGTGGTTGCCTTGGTATTTGTACGTTTTTCAAACCATTTCACACTCAATCTCTCAAGGGTCTCGTAAGATTATATCATGTGTTCCCCTATCTCTGACACACCTGCCATTTTTGGATCTCAACGTTGCACATTTTGCTCGGGCAGCCCCTGCTCCATCACCCACGCATCAGGTACAGTGAGTGTAGCGTAGACTTCCTGTTTACAAACCCCAAGACTTCCAGCTTCCCGCCACGCAGACCTGCGGTCGCTCAAGCGCTAACTTAACGTGACACGGAGCGAGATGCAGTATAAGTTCATTAACCCTTTCACAATCCAAAGTAAGTCTGTTTACATACACATCCACATTTGGTAAATGATCTTTTGAAACGTTCTAAACACATGCTGTTAGTAACAACAGAATAGTTACGCATATATGTGTATGCCAGGGGTACACTTAGGTTAAAGGAATAATTTAGCCGGAAAAAAAAAACTGTTTATTTACTCGCATGTTGTTCCAAATAAATATGAATTTCTTTTTTTTTTTCCTGTGGTACATAAAAAAAAAGAAATTCTGAAAATTATTAAAAGTGCCTGCTTAACATAAGATTACAATGGACACCATAAAAGCAGTTCACAAGAACTGTGCTCTAGATTCCAAATCTTCCGAAATCATACGATAGATTTCTGAGAGAAACATTCCGAAATTTAAGCCTTTATTCACTGATAGCCTCCCTGCAAGTCAGTTGAACATGAAAACGAATCTGATTCATGGACGAATCATTCAGACAGGTTTTGTGAACCGAACCAACCAATTCATTGAAAAGAATGGTTTCTTTAACATTCTAAGGCTACGTTTACACTAGTGCATTTTTTTTTAAAATGCATAACTTTTGCTACGGTTACGCCTGTTGTTTACACTACTCCGGCGTTTTCGGCCCTCGAAAACGCTGCAGACCCCGTTTTAGTTTGAAAACTCCAGGGTTGCGTTTCAGTGTGTAAACGGATCAAAATGGAGACTTTTGAAAACGATGGCGTAGCTTCCCACATTTGCTCTTTGACGACCGTGTAAACAATAACTATTTACACATTTATTCGCATGCCCCGTGTGCATACATGCGTTTTCCATTGTATAGTGTTGACAGAGACCATTTCTGAAACGCAGTGCAAATGCCAGTGTAGACGAGGATCGTTTTCATTTTAAAGTGCCGTTTTAAAACGAAAACACACTAGTGTAAACAGGGCCTAAATCTGTCCTTTTGTGTTCCACTACACGTCATATGGCTTTGGAACGAAATGAGGGTAAGTAAATAGTCACAGAATATTCATTATTCCTAAACAAAAAATACTTATCACGTTTCGAATGAAGTTAACTAACAAGGAGGCACAGAATTTGAAGCAGAGAGCGAAAGAAAGGAGGAGAGATGGATGAGGAGGGTGGAGGGGTGAAGTGGGAGATTGTGGGTGTCGTGGGACTACTTCAGTAACAATAACAGCATGTTTGTGTGTGCCTGTGTGAGCGAGACAGAGCGAGGGAGTGTGAGTGGGGGGTGTTTTCGCTTGCAAAAGTGATGAAATAACATCTCCTCTCCACAACACAGCTGGTGCTGCCATGCAGACAGTCATGCTACCTGACCTCTCCGACATTCTCTCTGTCACTGTCTTTCTCAGGAATTCACCTTCGCTGCGATATACCGTAAAACAAGATGTCTGTTATGAGGACGTACGGCATAGCACTACAGTATCCTGTTTATTGTTTAGAAAGTCTTTCAAAGGGCCTTTGGAATGTCAGGGTTTTGGATTCACTCGTATATTTCACCCGAGGCCAATTGTTAGCATTTCTAGCGAATGTTTAGTTGTGGTCATCGAATGACCTGTACACATTAGTTGTGTTGTGTGACTCTGGATAGTAAATAAGATCTTTGTAGCTTCCATAAGGGATTATACGATTACATATAGGAGCGACTTTTTAATATTTTCCTCTTTTTTTGGTCTGATTCTTTCATCCTTTTCTCCTCATTCCCCTCCCCCCTTCTTTGCAGATTAGAATTCATTAGCAATCAAAGAGCCTCCAGAGAGCTCCAGCTCTTAATTACCCACTCATTTGCATTTTT
>JAFVLL020018784.1:0-13460 GCA_021397915.2 Tor tambroides
GGGGTAATTAGGGAGAATCAATAAATTATGAATAATTTAATGTCATTGTGTGGATAATATGCAGTTATGTAAGCCATAAAAATAGCTGTAACCTGATTAGGAACATTTTAAAATGTAATATAATCTAATTAGCTACAAGTAAATGAATGAATGAATAAATTAATTTACTACCCAGCACTGCTAGCACAATGTTATTAGAGCTAACAGGATTTTGAATGTATTAGTGATGGAAATCTGAACATTTTTAAACATCTCTACTAGATTCTTCCATGTTTGCAACAAGCAGTTCCATTTTATTGTCCATGTATATTACAGTTCCTGTTTTCCAAGCACTTTTTGTTCGATTGTTGAACTTTTGTCCTATTTCTGAATGAAACACCCTTGCCTTGCCGTACCTGCTAAAATTGAATCCTTCAATCCCGTTCCTATGGAAACAGTATTAGTTGCTGGGAAACAGTTCCCGCCTCCATTGCGAAATCACCGCGCATGCTCAGATCATTCTACAGCTATGAGAGGTTGCTGTCATGGCGGCCGCCACGCGTGTGCTCCAGAAAGGCATCAGCCCGTCTTTAGTGGTGATTTTAGGAGCTACGGGAACTGGCAAATCTAAACTGGCTATCGAGATCGGGAAAAGGCTTAATGGGGAAATTCTAAGCGCCGATTCCATGCAGGTGAGTTAAGCGATCCGCTGCTTCATCTGTCAAACAGGGAAGCACGTGAAAGGGCATTGCGATTAATAAATGACAGGTCATCATAAAACAGCAGAGCTGTAAAATTAAATATTTAATGCTTTATACTGGAACAGGATGATTTGGCAGGAAGCTTTGTTTTGGTGTGGAATTAAATGCAGCAAGTTTTATATCGCATTAAACTAGAACATCAGTAGGCCCAAAGTATTTGGACTCCAAAATATCACTAGTAATTCATTTTTTCCCCCGAAAATATGTTGAAGCAAACGTTGTTTAAACGTTTTGCATAGCGCATCGTATACGTTTGAGGTTTTAGAGTTATTTTATTTCCTCGTGTCCATCACTGGTCGCCATTTTTGACAATGCTCCACGCGATCATAATTCATAAATTTGACATAAAGCCAAGATTAAAGTCGTGTCTACGGATCTCTGCCACTAACACCAGGTTTATGATAAGCAGCGTGTAAAAACTGGTTTCATATTTTAGTTGATTTGGTAATTGGCCTTGCATGCATAGATAACCTAAAGATGATCATTGCTGTTTTCTGACTTGATTAATTTTGATGGGTTTCATTAAATAGATAGAAGTGACCATGTGCAGTAGTTAGCTTGTAAGTCTTAAGTATTTGTTTGGTTATGTATGAATATTTCTGAGCAAAGCTGGAGATATCTTGAGCATGAGCACAATAGGGCATGTTGCATAACAGTACGAATGGTGGCTTATAAAATTCCTGTCCACTATCTGGTGCCAAGGTCTTTATAATATTTGGAGAACGCCTTCCATTAGCATTCCTGTGAATCCCAGTGGCATTTACTAACTGGCGCAGATACCTAGAGAAGTACATGATTAGAAAGTCTGCCATCTTTGTTGGTTACATGTGCGCTCATTGCTGCTGCCAGGTTGTATTGAGCAGTTCACTGTGAACTCAAAGGCAGCATAGGCAAAATATCTTTTGTTATTTTTAGAGCCCTCGCAAAAGACCATAAATCATATGTTAGTAGCAATATAGTGAAATATGTACTTAAATGTTGAATTTAAGTAATTTTCAGACTTCTGTAGAAAATCTGTGATGTTATCTAACTAAGGTGTTATTAAAATCTGTTCTTCTGGACGGCGCACAAGTCGACCTGCTAAAATCAACAGTGCTGTCAAAGCAGCAAATTAAATGATTAAAACTGTGCCAACTCATCAGATATGTGAGTGAATCTCAAAGCTCTCTTTATTGCACTTAAGTATATAGATACTATTTTCACCATATTACTAGTAACTAGCGCCTCAGTGCTGAATGGATTGCTTGCAAATTCTGTTACTGATTACAAATTACACATTGAAAATCGTAGTTGGTAACAATCTATTGGATTATTCATTTTAAGTAACATATTTTGACTTCTTGATTACTTTTGACCTAACTCGTTCCCAATTTGGGATTATTGTGTGCCATATTGAGATGTAACTGTAATCTGATTATGAACATTTAAAATGTAATATAATCTAATTAAATCTAATTAAAAACAGTTCTTTGTGAACCACAGGATTGCTTGTAATAAAGATTTAAATGCAAAAGGAAAGGCAGTAGAGCTGACTGTTTCTGTCAATGGTAAGTTTGTGATAACGTAAGAAAAGTAGTTTAAATGTTTTGCCACTTGAGCAACTTAATATATAAATCTAGAAGTAAATGCAAAAGTAAAAAGCATTGAATAATGTGTTGCTTTGCGTATTTATTGTGTTTAAACATGTCTATGAAAGCTTGTATTACTGTACTGTAATGTTGTGTTTGTGGTAAACAGCCACAGATCAGTTGCAGACTCCTGTGTGAAAGCACAGTCAGTGCTGCTTGTGTACCGCACATGGAGTGCATACACACTGCAAACGGAGTAGGCCTATGTGTGAACCAGGCATAAAAGGCCACCTCATATACAGCTCACAAAATCAGGCTTGTGCTGTGTGTAAGCTATTGCACGATTGTAAAAACAAAAATGCATTGCATGATCAAACATTTAGGTGAGATAAATATATATTTTTGAAAAATGTCTAAAAAATGCCCCCTCCACCCCTCAAATTAAAAAAAATCCCCTCTCACAAGAGTCACCTAAATGAAATTCAGGCCATGAATAAATGTCTAAAAATCCTGATTGGAGTATCACTATAAATAATTATACTAGGGCTGCAGCGATTCATCGACGTCATCGATTACGTCGATTATAAAAATACGTCAATTAGCATGGAGTGCGTCGATGCGTCGCACCTTTAGCCACGCCCATTGCGCGAGCCTGCAGTTATCCCTACTTAAGACTGTTTTTCTGCCATGTTTAACACAAAAAAGACTCTAGAGCAGAAGTTAAAGGCTAGTATGGTAACATCACTTCATAGAGCATTCTATTATTATACGACCGTCAGAACCGCATATAGCCGAGCTGACGCCTTTACATTGTCAGGATTCACAACCGCATTCAAAGCTGCGCTGAATGAACGGAACACCACGAGACATCGAGTTGCCTATATAATCATGACGGGTTTAATTCACCTACAGAGACGGAGAAATGATTCGCGTTCATCCACTGGAGCTGCCGTCAGTGCCGTGGGCGCGATCGTGCGAGCTCTGAGACGCGCGCACCAAACGCGCTCTCTGCACTCGCTAACAAAGCATTTAAAGTCATTGTTAGTTGTTTAACTGTGTGATGGATAGGACAAGCCTCGACTGGGCTCCTTTATTAAGCAGACTGTCAACTGTGATAAAACTTCCCGGTGTTATGACGCCATTTTTGATTCTGTCGCTCTAGTGTCCTGAATGCGGTTGTGACTTCAGCTGTTCATTCATATACAGATATGTATTCAACCAGATGTTTTAATCTGCTGAATGAATAAAACATTTCAAGTCTCTCACCTGTAAGCAACTGCTGTCAGTCCCAAACAGCAACTGTGAATTCAGCCATAATGTGCATTTCTATTGATTGTATCACTGCCCTTTCTTTCTTTCTTTCTTTCTTTCTTTCTTTCTTTCTTTTTCTTTTTTTATTATTTATTGTTATTTATCTTTTTCTCTCTTTTCTTATTTTTATTATTTTCTTTCTTTCCTTTTATATTATTTATTTCTTTTTCTCTCTTATTATTATCTTTTTATTTATTTATTATTATTTTCTTTCTTTCTTTCTTTCTTTCTTTTTCTATCGTTGTTGTTGTTGTTATTTATTTTTTGTAAAGTATTAATTATGAGAAAACGTTTGAATAAAATAAAAGATTAATAGCATAAGTTACTGTTATTATTTATTGATAATTTAACTAAAGAATTCATCAACTGATAAGAAAATAAATAGATTAATTGAAAAATGATCGATAGATTAGTCGACTAATCGAAAAAATAATCGATAGATTAGTTGACAATTAAAAATAATCGTTAGCTGCAGCCCTAAATTATACATAATAAAAAGAAGGCTTTAAAAAGATCAGTGGATACTGCTTTCTGTGATCGGCCTCAAAAATCCTGATCTGAGCACCCCTACAATAAACAGAAGATTTAAATGCTTTCATTGATTCAACGTGACCAATAAACACACAACTACGACAATATATGGTTTATCTGAGTTCTTATAATTTTCACTACAATAAAGTATATCTATAATGCAATGCTAATCGACATGGCCTTTATCACTGCTTAGAATACTATGAAATATGTTGCGTGCCTTATTTTGTGTAAAAAGCCACATCATCTCAGAGAAGGATTTATTTCAAACACACGACTTATGAAGTGAGTTTGGAGTAAAAACATGTTATTAAACATCATATTTTCACGTTTTCAGACGGAGCAGCATTTACTACACAGAGCCGTAGTTCACTCAGAAGCTATTCAACCAACTGTTATTATTGTGAATGATTTCTTCGATTTCATAATCATATGATTTATTTATTTTTTGCGTAGCTTGTCAGCGAGCTACAGCTCTGTGTGGTAAATGCTGCTCCATCTGAAAGCAGGTGATGGAGATTTACTACTAATCACAGAACCGGCTTTACTGACAAGATGTGCATGACAATTGCATTCGATTAATCATGCAGCCCTATACGGAACCCCTAAAGGGAATAAATATGAGATGGGAGCCAACATATTTCAAATATATTTAAATTCTTTCCCTTGCAATTATAATATTGGATAATTATACTACTGTATATAAATTGTGGTCATCAGAGAGCCACTATTAGTATGCGGGGCATTAAAATCGCTTTTGAATGCACACTCTCTTTTTAATTTCACTTTCGAGACACGTGATCACACATACTCTATACCAGCGGTTCTCAATCCCAGTCCTCGCGTACCCCCGCTCCGCATATTTTCACACACTTCATTGCCCTTTGAATGAAACGTATATGTTCGCTTTGAACTGGAATCATGGCAGAATATCCTGTGATGTCCACTTCGCAGGGCACTTACAGTCGAATAGAACAACGTCTGAAGCGATGAGAGAAACGTATAAAATGTGCAGAGCGGGGGTACGCGAGGACTGGAATTGAGAACCGCTGCTGTATACTACGGAGTGGCAGTACTTGCCACACATTTTTCAAGAATAGATGTTTGTCAGTGGTGCTCAGGATCTGCAAATCATTCGCCATTGTCCTCAGTCATCTCTCCCTACTCTGTTTACATGGTAAGTGAAATTTTATGTAGTGTAAGCAGCTAATCATGTGCCTTTAGTGGCTCCGTTGAATGCGTTTTTCGTGCCTTTCCGAATACGGATTCACACGGCGGGCACATCCCTAACCCTGCCCCCCCTCCCCCCCATGTTATTGTCCATCGCGATGTTTCTACTGTAGACATTGTCCGATGCCAGTTTGGTAGATATTGCCCAACCCTACTATGTAATCTGTTTTTCATGTAATGTACTTCATATATTGTAATGTACTTCATAATTGTTTTTATTTTTGTTATTAAAAATGAGAACACGGAAGCATATTACAAACAATATGACAAAGATACAAATTAAATAAAGAGTGCTTTTAAAGCTTTTCAGGTAGGTTTAGTATTCAAGTACAGAAATTATTGAATTGAATCTCTTTCAAGGAAAGTCCGTTCACTCGGCAGCCATATTTGCAATGCCTCTGGGCAGTTATTTTTGGCATGCAAGACCAAGTGCTGTCTGCTTGAATGAGGAAATCCTGAGAAAAAACAAGAACATAATGAAACACTCACCACACTCAACGTATTTCAAATCAGCAACAAAATCTGACAGGAACTGCCCCATAAATGTTGTTTCTTATGCTTAAATAGCATTAAAAAAAGCTTAATTTTGGGGCTGTACCAGAGAATCATTCTGATGATTTTTCCATGCTCCTCGCCCAAACGTCCATTCTGGGAGTATGTATGTTTGGTGAGAGGCTTCAAAATTCACTTTATGTTAACAGCAAATGTCTGTGTACAGATATCCACTGTAATTACAACAGTGAATTCCTCTCACTTAACTGTAGGGATCTACAAAAATATACAAAACTGCATATAGTTACTGTGTACTAGTGTAGGATAACAATCTACATTTGTATTATGTGAAATATGAGGTTTGAATCAGATTTGAATATGACAGTGGTTTGTTAGTTCCTCAGTGTGAGTAGAAGCTCATTGGTCACTGCCGATGACGATTTCAAATGTGTTGGACATGCACTACTTGCACACTGTAGCTTTACTTTGTGTATGCAAATACATTTTGGTTTAATCAGACGTGTCTGGTTGCCTCGAGTTCTGTATTGTTCTTGCAGATATTGAGAATTGGAACGAGGCTTTACTCTGTCAGTTTGTCAACTTTAGTTTTAATACCAGATCATCTAGCTCTTTGCAGCTATTATCAGGTGAAATAGCTGAGGTGCTGCATTCTTTACCAAGTCTGTGTCAGTAACAGATGAAAAGGCTTCAGCTGCATGGACCTCTTTTGTGCTCTCAGGGCCCTGGGAAGCAAGGCCTGGGAACTCAGGGGGTGGGCTTAGTGAAGGTTTGGTCCTGCATTTGCATATAGGCTTGTCTATTATTCTCTGTAGAAAGGGACTTTTCTGCTGTTGAATTTGGGTCAGTTTAATCGTACATTAAAGCATCATTCAGGATGTGGAAATTTGGCACATTCCCAAAGCTGAACTGGGTGTAGTTCATGTATTTTATGGCTTGAAAGTGTGTCAGGACATGCGATTAAGAACTCTGACGTATGTTTAAAATTATGATAATTTTCTCAGCTAATTGCGTAATCTTTATAAATCCAGCACATAGATTACATCATTGGCAAAGTATTCTTATGTCGATTGCTCTATTATGTAACTTTTCTTAGAAATTTGATGTCTATCCTTAGAAATTTGAGTAGCATTTTTGTATAAGTGTCTAGCCTTTTTTTTTTGGCTGTTCCATAACTGCTTTATTAGTTGTCTTTGCCAAGTCAAGCATCTTTACTGTTATTGCACACTCCCTAATCCTTAATATTACATTTCTGTATCTGTCCTGCATGTTTGGGCTATGGACATAAATTATATAAATTGTGTGGCTTGTTGAAGAGAGATGTGATTTGACTTATGACTTTTGCCTGGTTGGATGCTAAATAATCTTATATTTCAGGGAGAGACATAAGCCATATCTAGAGACAAGAATATCATAGAGATTTGGATAGGGCTCCAAGATTTGGGGAAAAATTTTAGTTTTGCTGTGCTTATTTGTAGGGCTGCACAATATGGCCCAAAGTTGTGTGATTATATATCAATATGACTAAATAATAATAATAATAATAATAATAATAACACAATAATGATAATAATAATAATAATTACTAAATAAAAATCAAAGACAGGATCGGAAACATTAGTATTGTAATTTTACTGTAAAATAAAGAAATTGTATTTAAATTGTATAATAAAAATAATATATATTTTTTACATCACAACTTTCAAATTAAAATTCTAATAAATTCTTATTCTTAATGTTCAAACTTTAAACCATTAAGCTTTCAATTTGATGAATACCACAGGGAGCATCTAAAATTTGTCTTTTATTGACTTTTCTATTGACTTTATAAGCACTTCTAATTCCAAGTTTGGGAAGATGATTTGTGATCAAATACACATTATAAAAAAACTCAAAAACCACATGCAGCGATGAGTAACTGTGAACCGAGCCGTTCTGAGATACTGAAAACACTGGATCATGAACGGATAAACAAACACAGTGCTGTGCTTCACTCTAAAACGTACAGTACATATATTTAATTAAATTTCTACCTTTATTTGATAATCACACTTATTTTGAATGCTCTAGAATACTCTAGCGATGCCCCTTGGCGACTTTTACAAAGGCAAGCGTCACTCATATTTTCCATAGAAAATTTGAACCTTTAGTTGTCCTTCCCTTATGCGGCCTCCTTGAGGATGTATTGCTCTATTGAGAGTGGCATGGCTATCACCTGGTGCAGTTAATTGGGTTACGCTAATAAAATTCCTCCCCTTGTGCTGCACTGCAGTCGCATCCACTGCTCTCACACTGAGCTGCAAGCTGGCTCCTCCAAGACCCCTCGCTGATGTAACGCTCCATGAGAGACACAATGAGAGCTTTGGATTGACCCAGCAGCAGTAAATGTGTGCTTGGTGTATCTTTAGAGTATATTGAAAAGTATTGCATTTGTTCATAGATAGTAAATGCATGTTTGTGCAAGAGTGAGATGGATTTTTTTTTTTTTTTTTTTTGAGTTCTGTTCCAGGCAGGCTACTGGGAAGCCGCTATTGACGTGCTGAATTGGTGCCTCCATGCCTATTATGCCGAGTAGCTTTCGTTGGATATTCAACGGCCATAAGGCTTACACAGGACACTATTTACATTTTGAATGACAGTACTGTACGGAGGGTTAGAATGGGACTAAGCTGAGAGAGCGACCGATTGTTCTTGTGGTCAGGATTGGATATTTGAATAATGGTTTGTTGAAGTCTGGTACCCAAATTCTTGCTGTTGGAGCGAGCAGTGACATGAAAGGTCAAAGAGGCCAGGCTTCAATGGACCTCAGGTCGACCAACTGCTCATGGGAACTCCAGCTGAGGTCACTAAGGCTGTAACCGGAGAAAAGTAAGAAGGGATTTTAGATGCTTGGGGCATCCTGCCTTTCACACGAGGTCTTCAAGATCCCAGCAGCCTTTTTCATAGGTCATTCACAAGAGTGAAGGACCAAGAGACCTTAACGCAAACTGTTATTAATGGACTTTAGTGGGTGTATGGGTTCACTGATGTGGAACCGATTCTTACTACTCTTTGCTGGTGTCAGCTTTTGATCAGTGTAAAAGAAATCCTAAGGGTTTAAGGGTATCATGGTAACATGGATTACAGAAAAACAAGATACCCCGGAAAAACCTGTACAAACACCCACGCCGTCATGTTGGAGCTACAATGACCTGCTAAATGACAATAGCCCAGATATAATGAATGGTAACTAATAACACGGGGCAGCCATTGGGTCTCCATAAAGCGTTGATGTTATAATCTCCATATTATTAACTATATATTGGTACAATGCAAAACTCTCATTCTTAAGTCAATTGACAGCCCAAATTCAGCATCTTACTGAGAGTACCAAACAAATGTTTTCTGAGACAAGATGTTTGGCTGTGTTTGGGCTTTTGTTTCACTCTGGTTTTAGACACAGTAATGGGAAGATTGTTAGAGAAACAAATATATTCAGTATGAATGTTTTAATGATTGACATATTGATATATAATTCAAGTATAGTAAACCTTATATCGATAAATGTACTCTTTAACAGTTCATTCACACAGGGCGTCGGTGTCAACGCCTCTCATTTACTTTGAATGGAGTCACGTCAAGCGTTGAAAAACTGAATTGTGGGTCCGTCGCATTGCGTCACTGTCGTTGCTCACGGCAGAAGTTGAAAACTTTTCAATTTTTCAAGTGCCAATGCAGGTATCAGCCAATCAGATTGCTTTATGCAAATACCATAGCGCAGATGCTAGCCAATCACTTTCATGCCTCAACAGAAAACTAATGTGATTGGCTGTTGTCACTATGACGGTCGCGTCAGCACCAAACTGCAGACACGCCCTCCATCAAGCGTTGACGTTGACACCCCATGTGAATGTTCCGTAATTTATTCCATGTACTAGGGCTGTGCAAATAATCGAATGCGATGAACATGCGCATCTCGTCAGTAAAGCCGGTTCTGTGATTAGTAGTAAATCGCATTCATTATCATAGGCAATACATCGACGATAATGAACACGATATTGCATAACTTGTCAGTGAAATACGGCTCTGTGTATGTAAATGCCATGCCATCTGAAAGCAAGTGATGGAGATTTACTACTAATCACAGAACCGGCTTTACTGACGAGATGTGCATGATCATCGCATTCTATTATTTGCACAGCCCTACCGTGTACATTCATTATTTTAGAAATGAAGATACGCTTCAGTGGCATGTTTTCCCCTTTTTTTTTTTTTTTAAACCTTGTGATATGCCATGCGGACAAAATTAAAGGTCATCATAGGCCAACTTTTGGACACCTCTGTGTTTAAGCATCTGCTAAAATGTGGGGGAGCCACTTAAGAAATTCAAAGAGACCTGATCATTCAGGTTCATAGGCACAGTATCACGTTTCTCAGGCTGGTTCTCAAGAACTTTAGCACTTCTAATAATTGGATCTTTGCTCTCAGCATAATTCCCCAAAAACATTGTCCCTTGACCCCAGGTAATGTGTGAGTAATTTCTCATGACTTGTAAACTGGAATAGACTGACACTGATATGCACTGAAAGAGATTTTTACCCTGATTTTGCTTTTTAATAAGATTTTTCATTTTTTTTTTAAATACTTTATCTCTTTTTTAAAAGTTTCATTATCAGTAGAATCCAGCAAACATTTGCCCTTTAGTAAATGCAGCTTGACTCTGAAACGGTTCCTTTCTTTTGATCTCCATTCTTCTCTGGTGACCAGTTTCAACTGACTCTCAGCTGAGCACAAGAGTTCATTCACTTATCACTTGAATGTCCATTCACATACTCAATAACTATTTACCTGAACTTTATTTAACATTAGGACATGATGTGAAGACTCTTTCAAAGACCGATAGACTCAAAGGATTTTCTGCCTCTCTCTTCCACTAACTTCCCCACATGACAAATGGCAGGCCTTGACTCATCTGTGCTCTCCTGTTTCACGGGACAACCATAATTCAAAGAGAATCATTTATCAGCCTGATTTGAATACTCTGCTGGACGCAGTTCTTTAAAGCATTTGTCTAATTTCTGCTCCTTTTTTCTGAGCTCTTTGATAAGGTGTTGCACCTGTTTGAGCACTTGTTCGCACTAACATCTCCCTGCATGCTGGATTAATGGATCAGACCTCAAAGCAGACAGAACCTGCTGTCTGAAAGCTGCATGGACAGCACTGGGCCTTGCCATGTAAATGTACCCAGCAATTATTGCAATCAGGCTGCTTTGCAAATGAATCCATTCCCAGAGGTTTAGTCATACAGTTGCCACAATGTGGCTCATCTGTCAGCTGATTGATGGATTTTAATTTTGCATTAATATGAGATTTATTTTTAATAGAATAATTCAACCAGGCATTATAATTTTTATTTAAATGTATTTCCCTTGTACCTAATCTAATTTTAAAACCATATGTGAGAATGAATTATATATTGTTACTATGAGTTATTTTAGTATTATTTGTATGGTATTAGTGCTTATTGAAATTCAGTATTTTCAATGTAGTTTTCATTTTAGTAAATGTATTTGCTTGTTCCATGTTTATTTATTTTTCTTTTTTATATTTCTATTTTCATTACAATTTTGGTAATTTTAGTACTTAAACATTTTTAGTTTGTTTGTTGTTAATTTTTTTTGGTTATTTAAGGTTTTCGTTTAATATTTGTATCGAATTTAATTCAGATGTCTTCGAGCTATTTTTAATTTAAATTTTTACCATTTCATTTTTGAATAATTTAGGCAAAATACTAAAATAAGTTTAGTTTCTCTATTGGTTATTGGCTCTTATGGCTGCCATATATTTATTAGTCTCGCGTAGCCAGACCTTCAGACTCACGGTTGAAGGTCTGGAATAGATGTCCGCTTTCATTGGTCAAGGCACGCCCATGAGGCCATTTGACCGACATGTCAAACAACCAATCATAGTTCGTTTCGTTTAGCGTCATGTTTCGGGGTGTGGAAATGTCGCCACAATAACAAACCGGTGTGTGAAACTCTCGTATGTATTTTAAAGATTCTGTGCCGCGAACTTTAAATATTTCAACTACTTTTGAAAATCCAGAGTTTAGTTGACCCTGATAAGCGTTTGTTGTCACATTTGTAAACACGACAGCTTTCTTTTTTCGCGAGGGGGTTTGGCGCAACGGTATCTTTGTTTCCCGGCAGACCGAAAATAAACGCGACACTCGCGTCTCCCGGAAATCCGGTTTAATTCAGCCAGTCAGATGACGACTTCGACATTCCTGAAGTGTTTCCAGAAAAGTGTGCCATATGCATCAGACGTTTAGCCAACGTTCCGTGGGTGTGACGTCTGAGGCTGAGACTATATTTATAGGCTTTTTATTTTTTCTGTTCATGCAGCTCTTTTCCATTCAACATAAGTCCTTAGTGACCAGGTTCACCATAAAAGCATGACGTCAAATAGTAAATAATTACAAAACATTTTTGTTTCTTTACAAAAGAATTACGGGTTCCACAGCCAAAAACCAACAGCATTCAAGTTTGCAAATACATGATTATATAATGACAGAATTGTCTGTTTTGGCAGAACTATTACTGTAAACATCTGTCAAATGATTTTTAACCTAATTTATGGATGTAGATGACAAGGGAAGGGTTAATGTGGCCTTTTTTGCTTTGAAGGGCCGAGTCAGTTTGTCTGCGTTTGCTCAGGCGCTAAATGCTTTTGGAAGGAACCATTTCCCCCCTTTTGCCAAACACACCAGCAGCTAAATTCAATTTGAGCTGGATGAATGAAAATCCAATTGTGTCAGTCTGTCTGGCCGCCTAGGACTGGCGGCACAGCACATGCCCGCTGTGATGTCTGCATTCAGCCCGGTGTCTGAGAAACCTCGACAGAGCTCAAGATCGGCCTGATATCCAGTTAAACTCCCTCGCTGGTCTCTCGGTGCAGACTGAAGCGAGAAATAGAAGTGATGTCTCTCATTTATTCTCCATTGCTCATCTCCTCTGGAGCCCTGTTCTGTCCTCCTAGAAAAGCCTAAAAGGAGGTGCGGAAATGGGTTAGTTGTGGGTGGGGTGTTGAGTGCGGCGCGATTCAGAAAGCCTCCACAAATGATGACTGCACGATAGCGCTAAAGCGAGGGGAAAGAGCGACATCGTGAATGATTTATTAGCTTGGCTTCACTGAGCCATTCCTGGAGGAGAGGAGAAAGGGTTTGGAAAGAATGGGGCAGCTTGAATGACTGCACGATTGGGGCGTTAAAGATGTGTAGTGGGAGGTACAGTGTTGGAGAAACTCAGTTTGCAGTTTCCATCTCTGATACAGAAGCAGGCTTCTCATTTATTCTTATTGCCATCAATGTGTCATAGATTTGTACAAATTAAAAGCCTCTTTTCGAGGAGAGGTGTGCTATTACTTTCCTAAATGCTTGAGCTTACAGTTTTCACCTAGAAGATAAACCAGGTGAAACATGGTACATCCCAGACTTTTACTAGTCTTGTAAAGTAGATGTTACAGTATATATGATACTATATAACCAAAGACATGTAGATTTCTCATTCTTTGTTTATTTAGGTAGCTTGTT
>JAFVLL020018785.1:0-24281 GCA_021397915.2 Tor tambroides
TTTTTTTTTTTTTTTTTATTTTTTTTTTTTGAAGTTGTATGAAACAAAAATTATTGAAGTACATTTTACTAGAAAATACTATTTATAAGTCTTTCCACTTCAAAATTTCACATTCAATTCAAAGTGTTACTAGCCTTTTCTTTGTAATTAATTGTGAAATTTACTAGTAACTTCTGAGTGAAAATTCAGTGTGAAACACAATATATATTAATAATTTTAACATCTTTTTATTTACTTAGTTAATTGTGTTCTAAGAACCAACCCAAGCTACTGTGTTTGATTTAGACTGTCTGTTTTTCAGATGGATGACTGTTCGATGGCTTTGTTTTACGATGAGAGTCATTTAACTAGCCGGACAGGCCTTGTAAAACCAACCTTTCGTGCCAGCTTGTAAATCAACGCGATCCTTTGCTCTTGGTTCCGTTTATCTTTCTCATGCTGCCCCACGTGCCCATCTATCTCTCCATCTGTAGTTGTGTATTGTAGCACTCGATCACTGTCTGTGGTGCTGCAGTGAGGGAGGATGCGTCTCATTCGTCTGTCTCCCCCCGGCCAGCGGTCCTGATGAGAGAGACTGCGGTGTTTACGCTTCATCATTCGGTTTCCTGCCGCCCCTTGGCTCTCATCAGCTGTAATCGTATTTCACCTGCTACCTTAAATCAGGAAGCCTCTGCTGTGCCTTGCTGCCGGGTTTTGTTGCAGTTCTTCACTCTGTTTGCAGTCATTGTTCTTGGAGGAGGACAGACAAGAACAAAGAAATCAATCATGCTTTTACACATTTATCTAATTTCTTTTTCTAATAAGGTGAATTAGGAATGACGGACATTCCCATTTTTAACTCCTACCAATGTGTGACAGCAAATTACAAGGAAGCTTAAGAAAAAATGCCCAATTTCCTATTATCATTATTTTTTATTATTATTAATTTATTAATAGTAGTGTCATTTATTGACAATTTTAAGTCCCCCACCCCCCAAAAACAATCATAACTAATTGTTAACCCGTATTCACCTTTGAATAGTAGATTGCCTATTGATAAATTTTAACATAACTTTTTTATACAATATTTTTGGTCCCTGATAGCACACGTACATCACGGTGACATCTATTTGACATCTGCAAAACATATTTTTTAGGATGTTTGCTCATCTGCAATACGTCTATAGGACGTTTTCTATCAGATGTCAAATAGACATTTATTAGATGTCTTTAAGATGTTTATTATTTAGAATGTATGTAAGACTGACATCTTACAGAAGTCTGTCAGATGTTTGTGTACAGTAGATGCTTTCCAGATCAAGTGATCTTTAACAGACATATTGCTGACGTATGTGCGCTATCTGGGGTAAGTTATTAGTAAACTAATTATTGCATTATCATCATCATCATAATCATTTTCAGACAATGCTGAAAACCTCAAAATGGTGAACTATTATCAGTGTAGATTTTCAAAGTCAAACTGTTTTTAACTTGTCACAGCATATTACCATGTTGAGACATGGCAATTCGCAACTATTTTACATTTTGGCAAATTAGTGGTTAATTCCTATGAATTCGTATACGTAGGCCTACATCCCGGTCCTGTAACGGTAATGTTTAGGGGTAGGCCTTTTGCTAAAAATCATGCATTTTTATACAGTTCACATTGTACAAATTCGTTCGAAATCACAATCAAGTTTCCCCAAAACATTGTTAGCCAGCAATGGTCTTAAGTTCCATTGTTACAACATACCTTTGTGCAATTAATGGTGATGCAATTTAAACAGCATATTTAAACATATTTAAATAGTGGAACTGAAGACGGAACTGATTTATGTTTATTTCATTCTATAACTAGAAAAGAGAAGATGATTGCTTCATGTGCCGCTTGAACTGAGGTGCTACAGCGATCTGCCACGACATATTAAAGAGCAACAAAAGGCCTATTTATTGTTTGAATTTCTTACAGAATTACAATTTGAAAGCTGAGACTTTGTTTCATGTCAAACGTAACCTGCTCTGTCTTGTCTGATGGAGCGTTGTCAGTTTTCTCTTTTCTCTGAGATGTATTTTTCATTGCGTGAAAACGTGTGGCATGATAGTGGCATGGTTTGTCAGACGTAGCAACAGTAACTAAGTAGGGTGGCTCTTTGTGAAGGGTCTCACGATTAATTTTGTTATTTTAAACTGCATGCTAAATAATCTTTAATAGTTTCACACTACTTAATTATTAGCCAACCTTCCAGACAGCGGAACTGTGTTAAAAATCAAATGGTTACCCTATAAATTCCTTCCACAGCTTTGGACAATCCCTTGATAACTTACTCTCTGGTGCTTTATATAACAAGATGTATTATTCTTTTCCATTTAAAGCAGACCGTGAATATTGCAACACCCACATAACGTGAAGAGTCCGAACGACTAGCTCCGACTCCCTGACCCATCCTGACTGGCATCCAAACTGAGCCAAAAACTACCGAGAATAAAGAGGCGGAGTGATGAGAGACAAGAAATCTCTCTCTCCTCTAACAGAAAAGGAAGCTATTATACAAAAATCGTCTCCCAGCCAGGGCCACAATAAAACCCAACGGTAAGACATACGGTGGATGGGGCAGTATTGTTCCCTGGCCCCCTCTCTCTATTATGGCTGTCAGCCGCTCTCTTTTAATGTGCCTGTTTTGAGGGAGATTAGAGCTGGGTGATGGGGGGCGTTTGGCCGGTCGTTCTGGGTTCTTTGAGAAGCTTCTGTGTGGTGATTGTGAGCGCTGGGCTA
The DNA here is from genome assembly GCA_021397915.2 of Tor tambroides. Lineage (NCBI taxonomy): Eukaryota > Metazoa > Chordata > Actinopteri > Cypriniformes > Cyprinidae > Tor > Tor tambroides. The sequence goes on from JAFVLL020018785.1 coordinate 2,753, forward strand.
TTCCATTAGTGTCAGGATGACTGGGTCCTCGCTGGAACAGGCGCACAGAGCTCGGCTTCTCTAGTCAGCAAGCAGGAAATTTCAATTGGACCGGCGGCCCTGTCACAAAGGATCAAACGGCGAGTCCGCTCTCCCGTTAATGCCGGGGAAGAATGCAATGAGCCAGTCTGTGCTCGTCTCGAGGCGAGAATGGAGGACTTCATCTGCATACCTCCAGTCTGTGATGGTATGCAGGGGTATAAAAGCCTTGAACAATTGTAATTCTGGTTCATTTGGGTCTATTTTAGTTATGTCTGTTTTTGCTTGTATATGAAACATTTCTGTCTCTGTAGAAGGCGGTGTTTCAGAATGATTCAAACCGGTAACTGTTTATTGAAAGAACTGACTCGGAGTCTTTAGTTTCTAAAATCTAGTTTCTAGAACTCTTAACTGTATATATGATTCATGAATCAGAGTATACTTTTAAGTTAAAACTGTTTAGTTGCAGTTAATGCCAAGTTCACATGGCACGATTTTTAAAGTCGTCGGATTACCGTTGTTTTCACACTGTATTTGCATCGCTTTGATCGTTCTCACCTTCTCACATGCCACGATTGGTCAGTTATGTGCATGCATGTTATTGGTCAAACTACTTTGGATGTTTTAGGCAATATAAAAATCCTGGCTAGGACTTTTCCCATATAAATGCCACATATGGCCACCCTACTTATAAGTCATTTGTTTCAGAGTCGGTTTACAGTGTTCACATTGTAGAACTGGTTCAGTAGAGTAATTTGTTTTAGAAGCGGAGAACATTGTTTGCCTTGTATGTTTTTGATTCACCAAATAGAACCAGCCCAAGAGTTATTTATTTGTAAATCAGATTACACCAAATTAGCTTTAGATCAAAAGAACCGGCTATTATTTTGAGCTATTTTGCTGTGACATTGAAACTTCAATACAAGTGGTGGCACTATAGAACAGGGGAGAATTTGTACTTCATTGGAATACTTTTGAAACTGAATATTTGTTCTCTTCCTACTTGTACACTTGCATTTTTATGAAGACCTCCAATGTACACAACTAGTTGTCCATTTTGTTTGGAAGAAATCAAAGTACACTCCTAAAATAATTTTGATAGACATTTAAGTGAACCGTGTATTTGACAAAAATCCATTAATAAATATGGTGTAAACATTTAATGTTAATGTCATTCTTTTTAGTGATAAATGTTTTTATCTGGGTCAAAGTCAAAGCTGAATTTGTCTTGTTCGTTTGGTGAAGCACCTGTGGGTAAACACACTTTTGAGAATGGCGAATATGAAATGTTTTGCTAGGCATGACTTAAGTGCTTCCTTTTGGGCAAGGCTCCATGGTTACAAGGCTGTTGACACTCAATAGCTGATGTGTCTGTGAGCCGGGAATCTTCTCGCTGACAGCTGCTTGGCAAATACCACTATGTACTGAGAAATGGGACGGAAAAGTTACAAAAAAAAGGTGGTGAGAAAAGGAGATAGTTGTTGAAACTAGGATCAGTTTAAGTAAACGGCTTACAAAGACAATTTTTGCAATTGCTTTGCCTGGACATTCCTAAAAATTGAAATTCTGTATTTTATTCACCCTCATGTCGCTCCAAAACTTCATTTGCTTGCTTGCTTGCTTTTCCTTTATACTCAAAAGGTGAATTTTTGAAGAATATCCAGGCCTTCTTTTTAATAAAATGAGAGCTGAAACTTTCAGGCATCAAAAAGGATACAAAAGCACAATAAAAGTGGTTCATAGGACTCAAACGCTGGATTTAAAATCTTCTGAAGTAATATGAGATGTTTGTGTGTGGAACAAAGGAATAGTTCACCCAAAAATGAAAATTCTGTCATTAATTACTTACCGTCATGTGGTTCCAAACCCGTAAGACCTTTGTTCATCTTCAGAACACAAATTAAGCTATTTTTGATGAAATCCAAGAGCTTTCTGACCCTGCATAGGCAGCAGTGAAACTGAAACGTTTCATGGCCCAGAAAAATAGTAAGAACATTGTTAAAATAGTCCATGTGACATTAGTGGTTCAACCTTAATTTTATGAAGCTACGAGAATACTTTTTGTGCACAAAGAAAACAAAAAATAACGACTTTATTCAACCATTTCTTCTCTTCCATATCAGTTTCCACCGCCAGTCCTTACTGCCTTTTTGGGCCATAAAACATTTGTTCCATTGCTGTCTAAGCAGGGTCTGAAAGCTCTTCAAGATTGATTCATCAAAAATATCTTAACTTGTTTTTCAAAGGGCTTACGGGTTTGGAACAACATGGGGATGAGTGATAAATAAATAAAGTTGAACCTGAATCAAATCATTCTGATATGAACTGATTCATCCAAACATTTAAATTGAAAAGCACTTGCTCATGAATCAGATTTTGTTACTTCTCTTCTAGATCTAGAGTGGATTTCAAGCTCTTCAGTGATTTGTCACTACTTTCATTATGCTGTTTTGTTATTTTGGACCTTAATATCTCCAATTTTAGTACAGTGTATTGAAAATAGTGGTAAGGATATTCTTCAAAATTTACTACTGCAAAGCTGCTTTGACACAATCTATATTGTATAAAGTGCTAAATAAACCAAGTAAAGACTTTGAATATGAAGAGCTCAATGTCTGAAGATCTGATATCCCGTTCCTCAAGGAGGAGAATGTCATAATGAGGATCCATTAGGAAAGCGAAATACCTACGCATACAGACTTGACAAAGGGCTCTTTTACAAGACCCTCAAAGCTAGTAGAAGAATAATGGTTTGACTGTGAGGGGAACCTCTGCGCTCTACTATTGCCATTCTCCGTGTTCCCCTTCCCTTCCAGAGTCTACGCCTCCACAAGTCCTTTCAAATGCTAATTTATATAGGGGACAGGAACGAAGGGGGTAACGTCCAAGCTCAAACTCTTGTTGTAGATCCTTTCTCTAACCGGTAATCATTCAGAGGCCCTTTTTGGGACCGAGACAGTGACGCCAGAAGGCCAACAAGCTCTTTCCTGGGCTTTACAGGAAACAATCTGCATAGAAATGTAACCTTCAGAGACACCGGAGAAAGGAAAGGTGAGAAAGGTATAGCTGATGACTCAAAGCACACGCTCACAGCTCGGCTCTGCCTGGCTGCCCCCGTAGACCCTGAAGAGTACAGCTTGTCTTGTGACAGGTGCTATTCCCCACGGGATCCGGACCAAGGAGACTGCATGGTCTGTAATGCAGTGCGGAAAGTGCTCATTAATGGTAAAGGATTTCTTAAACTGCAGCATGAATTCTTCAGAAGATTATACATGCACCATAAGCAGTGTTAAATGTTAATTGTGTTGAACTTTTAGAGGATATCGAGTGTTTTGACATGAGGCCAGAGGGTTCACATCCACGGTACAGGGTGGCTCTGAGGCTGCTTAGCTCTGGGATGGCTGCTGTTTTGTACAGCGCTGTCTGAAAATAGCACTTTGTGTTTTTAATCCCTTCCACTCGACTGGACCTCTTCTGCCTGGCTCGAGCTAAAGAAAGGCTTTTAGAACATTTTAAGTGCATCTGAAACCATGCATTTATAGATTCTTTGCAAAAAGCATGCTCTGTTTTGACTTTCTTTATAGATTTTCACATCCTACCACAGGCTTATTGACTGTATTTCGTTTATATGCAGGTAGTGAGTTCAGTTGTTATTGCTTCTATTCCTCCAATATTGGACGATGTTGCCTCAGGGCAACAAACCCACTTTCTTTACTTTGCGATCATTAGATTGCTTATCTATCTATCTATCTATCTATCTATCTACCTATCTATCTATCTATCTTTGCTATTGAGTGAACTGCTAGTCTAAAGCAACATTGTCTGAAAGTGCAGCCAAATAGTGTACTTAGAATATGTACTTTTTTAACTTTATGATATACTGCATGCACTATGTGAGCAATCTCACTCTCCGGGGAAGAAAGGTGCAAAGCTATCACTGGGGCAGTATCCTAAAGTACAAAAGCTAAAAGGTATATCTTCATACCTTATTTTGATTTGGTACCTTTTATTTTGAGAGTATACTGCATGCATTGTGTTTTTCAATTCTGCTCCTGCAGGACCCCCAGCGCTGCACATTTTCAATGTTTGACTTAGAGAATCACTGACATAATGAGATTAAAACCCAGATAATGTCCATCGGATGCCACAGAAATGTTTGCCCAGAGAGACCTTACCTCGCCGTTACACAATCTATCCGTCTCCTGATCACAATCTTGAGCAGCATGTTACTTTGATTGTGAACGAGACGCCTAACAAATTGCTGCCATTGGCTGTTTTGTTAATTAGGTTCAAACTGACAAAAGTGGAGGAGATCACATTTAAAAATCAAGCATGCCAGCTGCATCTGGCTTGTCGACCTCATCAAAGTCAGATAAGAGACGCCCATTTTCTCTACAATGAAATGGAGCGTCTGATCATGCCAGAGAGGTTTGTGGCTTCAGGGCTCTGGGTAATTAAGCTAGCTAATAGTGTGTGACTAATTAGGATGATAGTTCATTCTTGCAAACTCTTTTCACAAAGCAAACAATGGTGCAGTGTCTGCGACGAGCTCGTCTTTTCATGTCAGGTCTGCTTTTGTCTTTGCACTGGATTTGTTGCTGTCTCTTCAACAGCTTCCAGTACAGAACATCCTCACTCTTGCAAAAACACTCAGCTCAAGATGTGGTCCACTGATTTTCGAGAGCCCGTTGGCAGGGAAAACACTACTAGCATTCAAATTTTCAACATAGATTATATATTACACTTTGTTCTGAGTGGCTTACACATTGTTTGTCATGTCCCTGCCAACTGATTGACAAATGTTAATGTACCTTCACACGAGGCTGGTTGCAGTCTTCCCTCTCTCGTTCCCCATCATCCCGTCTAGAGAGGAGGTGACGGGGAGGTAATTGAAGCGGGAAGAGTTATTCTGGTAACCGCTGAAGTGTGGCGAGGACTTTCAGAGGCTGCCACAAGAGGCCATTATGTCATGTCGTGTTTCTGTGCTGCCAGCTATCACGCTGACGGCTTCAAAAATGAAAGAAACTGAAGGGAAAAAAGACCTCAGTCTCACTGACCTTCATATATATCAAGTCAACTGAATGATTTTGCTCAGTGGGAAGCCTTGTGGTTTTGCAATGTAGAGCTCATTAGCTGCATGTACTTCATTAGCTTGAGTTTTGCTTTTTGAATGCTGAATGAAATTTCAGCCTAATTTGTGCTTTGAAAAAAATTGATACAATTGACCCTCCGCAAAGACCCCCCCCACTGTTGCTATGTCTGCAGTGAAAAATACATCACGGAGTAAAGAGGAAACTGACAACACGCCAACAGACAAGACAGAGCAGGTTACTTTTGGTAATGAACAAAGTCTTAGCTTTCAAATTTTGTCTTTTTTTTTTTTTTTTTAAAGAAATTCAAACAATAAGTACTCTATTGTACTCTTTAATGTGTTGTGACAGATCACCGTAGCACCTCAGTTCAAGAGGCTCATGAACTGATCATCTCTTCCTCTTTACTAGTTATAGCACAAAATAAACATGAATGAACATCAGAAGGTATCTTGTTTCAACAGGGGACAACAATACACACACGCCATTTTTCAAGTTCAAGTCCACCAACGTTAATCTACTCCAGGGGTGGGGAGCGTTGATCGTGGAGGGCTGGTGTCCCTGCAGAGTTTAGCTCCAACCCTAATCAAACACACCTGAACAAGCTAATCAAGGTCTTCAGGATACAGGTTGGGATTTTTTTTTTTCAGGGTTGGAGCTAAACTTTACAGGGACACCGGCCCTCCAGGATCAACGCTCCCCACCCCTGATCTACTCTCCTGTCTGGTTTGTTTGTTGAACAAAAATGGCAGATTTGGTGTTATGATTGGTCAGACCACCTGTCACCTGTTTTTCTTTTTAACTAATTTCTTGTCTTTTTAATTTTAGTTATTTGATTTGATTTATTTACATTCACTTATTCTATTTATTTTAATTGACTAATTTTATTTGCCTTTTCCCTTTTTTTTACGTATTAATTATTTTATTCATTTATCTAACTGTTTAGCCTACCACGTATTTATTCTTACTGGTATTTATTAGTTATTTATTAATTACCAATTTAATTAACTTGTTTAATATAATATATATATAAATATAAATAAGTGAATAATTTATATATTTATTTATATATATATATATACACACACACACATATATAAATATATATTATTTATCATTTTAAAAAAATCCTAATAGTAATAATTCATAACTTATTTTTATTAACTTAATTAACTTTTTTCATTTTATACTTATTCATTTTATTTTTGTACAGTTTGCTGCTTTATTCTTACTGATTTTATTTACTTTTATCTATATTTTATTCCTATTTATTCATTTTTATTTAGTCAGTCACTGAATATGCTTGAAAATACATCAATACATTGCCATGCTTTTCCCGTGCAAGGTCTTATGGGTAATTTTTCCAGTCACAGCAACAACTGTTTGTTAAACCAGTTTCTACTAGTAAGATGTTTGTTTTGTTTTGATTTGTTATGAAGAATTCTGTGTTAACTTTTTGAATCAGTTTGGGTTAGTTTGTCTTTGGCTTCTAAATTCAGCACTATTTTTGCAATTTTTTGTAATTAATGGAAAATATTACAATTTGCTATGCAGAGACGGAACAATCTTGATAATACATTAATCCAACTTTTTTCAAGTTGTAAAGCAAAAGAATCCACCAAAAGTATTGCTTAACCTTGATTAAGCTATTTTCGAATGTTTCATGCATTGTAGACAGCACTAGTCATTATTTCTGTGTCTAATGATCAGTCAGGGATCGGATATCGGCTGCAAATCCAGGCATCAGAGGAAGAGGGAAACTGAGCTGTGTGTTCAGACAGATTCAACACTGGAATGTCCTTTACTGCAGTTGAGTCATGCAGAAGCGCATCACAGACAAAAGAACAAATGTGATGCGTACTTTTATTAGCCGCGCGCCACAGGCCGTCTGCTAGTGCTTAATGACGGGAGCAGATGCTAATCAGCAGGAATGTCTCTGCGAGCGCAGGGATCAGTGCTTCATTGATCAGTCACCTAACACAGACTCAATGCTCTCCTCTCATTTGCCAATACGCCACCGATCTATTTGTGCCTGCAGTCTTTGAAAACCAATAAGAGGGTCAATGGCGGATGAGATCGCCTTCCAGCCATTCACATGATACAACTCATTAGCCACGTTACATCATGCAGAAGCAGTCAGTGGACTGCTAACAGAGAGGGTTGGCCAGTACATACAGTAGTGCATTTACTTATTTCACTGTGTATCTTTTTGTTTTGTATTGTCAATTTGACATTCTTGTTTTAAAAAAAAGTGCTCAAAAGAAAAAGGCTGTAGTCTCAGCCATTCACTGATCAGGAAAATAAAATGTGGAGCAGAGCACATGCATCCAGACATCAAACACGGGAAAGTCTCTTTAATAAATCAGATGTGTACAGAGTCAGAGATGAAAAAGACGGCTGAATAAAACAGTTCAACTATAAAGAAACAACTTCTTTGAAGAAATGAATGTACCGTGGCAGTCGATTTCAGATCTTTGAGTTTCTTTGTCTTTCTTGAAGGGAAAAGTTCACCTCAAAATGAAAACTGTCATGCATTTATGCACAATCATGTCTTTCAAACCTGTTCCTTTTTTTCCCCTGTTTTTGAAAAAGTCATACTGGTTTGGAATGACATAGGGGTCAGTAAACGATGGCATTTACATAAAAATGGCATTTCATTTTTGAATTAACTGTTCCTTTTGTTTGGTCATTTAGATATTCTTTGTTGAAATGAGCTCAGTTCAGTTTACTCCAAGAAAAAAAAAAAAAAAAAAGGTAGGAGATGATGATTACTTTAAAACCTAATAGTAGTAGTAAAAAGCATTTTTAATTATATTTATATGTTTTTTAAAATTACTATCACTATTATCATATTAATGCTATTATACTTATAATTACACAAATGTATTAATTATATGATTAAGTTATATAAATGTAATTACAAATCTATTATTATTATTATTATTAAATATAAAGACATTTTAATAATAATAATAATAATGTTCATGAATGTTTTTATTACTATCACCATCATTATCATATTATTGCTATCATACTTATAAATGTTATTACATGTTTTAATATTTATAAATATAATTACAAATATTTATTATTGTTATTAAATGTAAGACTTTAATAACAACAAGAATATTTTGCCATCTGTCATCTAATGTATAATATTATTGCTAATTATACTTTTTAATGTATTAATATTAATTAATATAACATTTATTATATTTATGAATATTAATATCAGTATCATTATATTATTGATGTTATGCTTACAATAAAAATGTAGTTACATGCTATTTATAGATATAATTACAAATTATTATTATTATTAAATGACAATTGTAATTATATTTAATGTTTTATATTATAGCAATAACAATAAAAGAAAACATTCAACTGTGTTTATAAATATTATAGTTGTTGTTGTTGTTGTGAGCTAGAATTGTGTATGCAGTCTGTTAGCAGGTCTGGTTTTGCTCTTGATATCACCTTACTGTCATGAAGTGACTGGTCTCCAGCAGACTGGATGCTGTGAGGTCAGGCTGAACTCCAGCCGTCTGCTGCATGAAGCTGCAGAACATACGCTGTTTCAGGGTTGGTTTCGCCTCCTAGATTAAAATGATGCAAATCAGTCTGGGCAGGTTGGAGAGCCTGATCCTGGATCGGCACCCCTGCAATGAGATTAATGTGTGATACGGATCCAGGCCCTCGAGGGAGGCCGTCCTGATAGCTGCATCAAGTTGGCTCGGGGCTCTGCAGATGAGTCATAATGCAGCAAACATCAGCATGGATCTCTGATTCTTTCACTTGGCTCAGTCGAGGCAAAAATCACTCAAATCTCCTTAGGTCCGTTTGAATTACATTAGGGATTGCTGACTCAGTGGGATTTGGTTTCAGATCTGTCCCGCTCCTTTGGTCGGGGAGCCTTAATTTACAAATTACACCATGATTAGTAATGGACTACAGATTTTGATCTCGAACAACGGGGCTTCCCAGGTGACCGCCATTGCAGTTGCTGTGGAGGTTTGAAAGTCTCTTATGCTCAAAAAAGTAATTATTTCAAACTTTTGACTGGTTGAGTGTATTTTTCTATTGGTAAGATTTCTTGAGTGTCTTTTTTCTGTCTCCCATATTGATTTTGAAGAGCTCTGGGGCAGGAACAGGCGTTGTGATGCTCTGAAAGCAGGCGTGAAAGCTTCATTGTTTTTGTGTGTAAATTGCGTCTTTAAAAATGCATGAATGAGTGCAGATATTGGCAGATCTGCCTGCCGATCCTGCGGGATTCACGGTTAAAGCCCTTGGAGGGTCATCCCGTCAGGCGGATGTTCATTTCCGGCATGTCTCCCTGATGACATTATTTCAGTTTGACAGCAGAGAGGTTTGAAGGCCACAGCGGGCCCTTAGGCCCCTCAAACCAGACGCTTCACAATTACACCACCTGCACACGCGTGACAGGCTCAAAGCATCCACTGTCTCCTCACCACAGCACTATTATGACTCTGTCCTTTAATTACAGCCCAATCCACAAGGACAGAAATGTCACCATTGCATATTTGAGATTTAGAGTGGTGTAACGGAAAAGTGGAATTCAGTGTGTGTGTGTAAGAAATAAAAAATATGTGAACTGTAGATAGAGGAAGTTGAAATGGGGACTGGAAGCACAAACAAATACAAAATACTGAAAGTCCACAAAAACATTCAACTGTATATGCAGGTTTGTGTGATGGCTATTTATTTATTTATTTGTTTGTTTGCAGCATGTTGTTGTTATTATTATTATTATTTATTACTGTTGCTACTGTTTTATCTTTTTGTTGTTTGTGATTATATTAGTTGTATTTTTAAGCATTATTATTATTATTATTTATTTATTTACTTAGCCTACTACAACTACTACTGTTTTCATTTTTTGTTTGTTGTTGTTTGCGATTATTTATTTTAGTTCATTTATATTTATTTTAAGCCTTATTATTACTATTATCATCATCATCATCATCATATTTATTTATTTATTTTTATTTTAGGTATTTATATTAAGCCTTATTATTACTAACATCATCATCATCATGGATATTTATTTATTTGTCACATTTATTATTTTATTTATATTTATTTTAAGCCATTATTATCATCATCATCATCATCATCATCATCATTATTATTATTAAACCAGTGTTTTTTTTGTTTGTTTGTTTGTTTTTTTAACCAATGTACATTTATTTATTTACTTACAAACTACTACTGCTGTGTTTTATCTTTTTCTTTTTTTTTTTTTTTTTGTTGGTTTGTTGTTTGTTTGTTTATTTATTTATATTTTAAGCATTATACTATTATTATTATTATTATTATTTATTTATTTATTTACTTAGCCTACTACAACTACTACTGTTTTCATTTTTTGTTTGTTGTTGTTTAAGATTATTTATTTTAGTTATTTATTTAGATTTATTTTAAGCCTTATTACAATCATCATCATCATCATAAATATTTATTTTTATTTATTTTAGTTATTTATATTAAGCCTTATTATTACTAGCTGCATCATCATAATCATCAATATTTATTTATTTTTTATTTATATTTATTTTAAGCCATTATTATTATTATTATTATTATTATTATTAAACCAGTGTATTTTTATTACCAATGTATATTTATTTATTTACTAACTACTACTGCTGTGTTTTATTATTATAATTTTTTGTTGGTTTGTTGTTGATTTTATTTATTTATTTATTAATTAATTATATTATTTATTATTATTATAGAATATACCAGCTATATAGCAGTAGCAGCTTTGACATGTTCACAATGCATTTTGGTGGAATATAGACCAGTGAGAGACTTGTTGAATGATCTGGAAATAAACAACACGTGGACTTCTAAAGGCAGTTTTTGTGAAGTAGCTTTGGATAAAAGGATTTGCTGAATGACTTCTTACAGAAGAAACATCATCTATAATTTAAGACAATAAGGATTTGTCTTTTTTTTTTTTTGTTCTCTGGTTTCTTTCTCTTTGTGTCACTGCAGCAGGCCCATCTGCCCCTCACCACGTCGTCTTTTCACGCTGAGTCTAAGTGTGCTTCACGAGCCACCGAAATAGCTTTGCTTCATATGGCGTGAGGGTTTGAAACCCTCTGCTCATGTCCATGCTCATCTGCTGGCAACCTGGCTTACATAACTCTCCCTCACGCTCCCAAGACAATGGCAAAGACAGAGCAAACAATGTAAGAAAACAAACGCCTGTCCTACTTTAAAATGCTCCCTCTCGTCCCCTCCTCTCTCCGGCCCTGCATCCCAATTTGCATATTCATCCTAAACAATGTGCGACATTTAGAATCAGCGCATCCCAGTTGAGAGGATGTTGAATACAATATGCCAGGCAGGATGGTGGAGTTATTTCCAGTGGGTTCTTGAAATTTGCATCCATGGATGTTTTGTAGACAGTTTATATACTCATCCTGTTCCAATGCAAGTAAAAATGCATTTTAATAATACATTTTATGTTAACTCTGTCACACCCCAGAACTGTTTTTGTTGTGTTTTCATCCCTCATGTGTTCATTGACCCTGTTTCTGTCTCTCTTTGATTAGTTAGTTCACCTGTGTCTTGTTAATCATCCTCACGTGTCTGTCCCTCATTAGCTACCCTTTTTAAGTTGTAGTCTGTTCACTGTTTGGTTGTCTGGTCTACTGTGTCCGTATGTGTGTCTCCTGCCTGTCTGTCATGGATTTACCCTCTTGTGGATTTATTAAAAGACTGTTTGCATTGATCTTCATATTCTTGGTGCGTTCATTCCACCATATCATGACAACAACCATGACAGGTGTTTTCTTTAAAGTAAAATAAAAAAAGTTTTTTTTCATACTAATGTATTAAATATTGATTGCTATTTTTTTTTGTTTGTTTTTGCTGTATTTTAAAGCAATTCAAATTTGAATATACTTTACTTATAGACAGTTATTTTATTTTAAAGCATTTAAATATTAATACAGTACTTCAAAGTTAAACTCAATTTAGCTGTCAATATGCAGTGCAATTAGTATGATTATTATGAAATGTATTTGTTTTTATTTTAAAACATTCTGTGAGATTTATAAATGCATTACATATTGACAGCTGTTTTATTTTAATGCATTTCTGAGATTAAATACAATTATGAAATATAATCTCACAAGTGCATTACATATGCACAAATACTATAAAATAAAACAAAAATAAAATAGCTGAATGTAATACATTTGTGAGATTTAATAATTGTATTTAATAAAATGCATATCACATATTGACATACTTTTCAAAATAAAACATTTAATAATCTGGCACATTGACAGCTAATTTTAGTTTAATTGAAGTAATAAATCCACTTGAAATACTTTAAAATAAAATACATATTTGAAATACAATCTAACTCATGCATTACATATTGACATCTATTTTATTTAAGTGTTGCATTTTATTTTAAAATGTTTTAGGGCATAAGTAATCACACTTTTAAAAATTTTATGTTATATTTTTTTATTTCTCTTAAGTGGCGTGTACATGTCTTAGCTTGGGTTTTCCTTCTTTTTTTTCCATAGCAGAGGGTTGATACATGCTTTGCCTGTCGGCAGACATGCAGATGACATCAGGGGCCAGTAATGTTTGGAGCACCTGTGCCGGAGGGCCCTGTATTTACCGACACTGACGGCTCAGACAATGGAATGTTGTGTAAACACTGGAAAGAGTCCGGGGGATCCCTTAAACCTGAGGGTTAAGACTGTCCTCAGGCTGCCAACACCTCAGCTCTCAGCTTGTTTGAGCTTGAAAATATGAAAGGCAATGAATTTTTCAGTTGCTATTTTGCCCTTTAAAGAATCTAGAAACTTCTATTATTGTGGTTGGTTTTCACACTCACTAGATTTCCATAAGTGCAAAATCAAGTTTTATTCAACAAGAATCCATGTGCACAATTCAATTACATGTGCCATGGAATACAGATTATTTTAAAAATTTATTTAAATTAATTTTTTGTCATGTCTTTGCTAAATCCTTTCAAACGTCAAAACGTATCTAAATAGTTCAAAAGCCCAAAAACCTGATGCCAGTCAAGACTTTAAAATACTTTAAAACAAAAAATACATTTCAGAATTGTTTAATTGCACTAATGCATTACATATTGAGAGCTATTTTTTTATATGAAAGTAAAAATAATTGTAAAAATAAACATACTTTCTTGCTGTATTACAGCTATTTTATTTGTTTTATTTTAATGTAATATTTATTTTATATTTTGATCTTTGATTTTGAGGAGAATCTGTGAATTTATTTATTTTTAATAAATAAAAAAACAATGCAATAAAATAAATTTTAAAAACAAATAAAAAATAAAATAAAATACAAAATAATAAATATTAAATGAATAAAAAGTAAAATAAAATAAACAATAAAATAAAGCAGAAAAAAAAACACATTTCCCAAATGTTATATTATATTGGGAAATATCATATAGAATATCCCTATAGTGTAATAGCTGTCTGAACAAATAGTTTTGAACAACATTGTTAATTAGTGAGCTCCCAGAATGCACTTCAGCATGAACAATTTGTGTGATTTAGAGAACATAGCAAACTTGGTTAGTTTACCATTGCATACTTGTTTGGGGTCCAATTTCGAAAACCTCCAAAAAACGTGAGATTGAAATGAACACCTAGTTTTCCCAAAAACAGGGATTTAGATTGACGGCATCCAGAGGAACGGTCCTGACAGTGTTTACCCATAGCTCCATTTTCGTACAAGCGCAAGTGCATGTTTTATGTTGTTTGGTTTTCTCATTTGACTCTAAAGTCCACGTTTGTTGACAGAACACTGACCCGCAGAGTATCCTGTTTTCAGCATTTTTCGCTGTCAGCCTTGACCTGAAACCATTTTGAGTCTTTCTCCACCCTGTTCAGCTTGTAAAACTGACAGCAAAAAATCCTCACATAAAAATTTTTGTTGCCCTAAGAAGTAAGTGAACAGCCCTGACTAGTCATAAACAATGAAACGAGAGACACAAACACATCTTTCAGAAAGTCAGTTCAAAGACTAATTCATGACCTCTGCTTCCCTCAGGGGTGGCAGAGGCAGTGTGTGTGTGTGTGAAAGCCGCATACCACAGAGCTTCACGCCGTGTTCAGGCCCTTAAAAGCAGGATAGCGCAGGCTGCTGTCGATGGCATCGCTGGGGAAATTAGCGGCTGATGTCGTGGGCTTATTCTGTCACAGACGTATTGGAGCTAATGGAACATATTGATCTGGCATGTCCGCTTTAATTAAATGTAAATGGGTGATGAGCTAGTGGTATCCATGACGGCTCGGATCACAGTGAAGAGTTTATGAATGCTGCTTTGTGCCTGTTTTATCTCGGAGCTCTCATACTGTACGTGTAAATGAGCTGGGCCGCTGCCAGCGCTTCTAGGATATGTGTGGGTGGCTGTAATTATAATTGATATTATATAATTAAAGTTGTCTTGTGGACAGGAAAGTCTTGCAACATGCTGTTGTCTCTTTCTCTTTCGTTTTATAACGCCCAAGAGAGTAAAAATACTGGGCCAGACATATTCAATATATTTTTGCATTGTTGTGGCTGGCATTATAAAATTACTTTGCAAACTTACTGGGAAACAAACGGTGAAATGCTGTAATTTAATATAAAATATAAATGTAATATAATTTTACTACAACAAAAGTTTGGATTTTTTTTAAATATATATTTTTGAAAAGCCTACATTTATTTGGTAAATACAATAAAATCTGTAATTGTCACAGATCGGCCAGGCTCTCCTCTCCGCCAATCACAACGCTCCGCATCACCTGAGTTCTGATCACGCTCACCTGCACCCCATTACCACAGCAATCAAGATCGGTATTTAAGCACACTCCACATTCCCCTCAGTGTCCGATCTCGCTAACACGAAGTGGACTTCTCTCCAGAGACCTTCTCGTTGAGTATATTCCTTATGATACTTACCCTCTGCTACTTACCTCCTGTATCTGCTCCTTGTGTTCTCCTCTCCCGCCAGATTGTCTGTCTTCGTGGTCAGTGTGCTCCTGAAGTCTCCCCCGTCTCGTCTAAGCTCCGTATCTGTGGACAAAGAGAACAGACTCAGTTAATCATTAACCTCACTCCAGGATTTACCTCAGAAGTCATCTACTCACCTCAAGACATCTCCGCACTGCTTCTATTAACTCTCCTGTTCAATAAACAACATCTGAGTTTTACTTACCTTCTGTGTCCGGGTACTTATGTTACAGTAATTTTGTGAAATAAAACAAACTATTTAAAATAACTGTGTTTATATATTTTAATGCAATTTATTCCATTGTTTTTTTTTTAATAATAATAGTTGTTTATTATTATTAATCTTTTTTTTTTTTTTAAACAATTTTTTTTTTTTTTAGAAGTCATTACTCCAGTCTTCTGTGTCACATGATCCTTCAGAAATAATTACATGCTGATTTGGTGCTCTATTGTTATTATTATTATTAATAATTTATTATTTATTTATTACTATTATCAGTGTTGAAAACAGTTGTTGTTGCTTGATATTTTTGTGGAAACCAAGATAGATAATAAAGTATTAAAATTAATAATACTAATACTACTAATATGTAATTATATTTAATCAATAATAATAATTATTATTTTTTTTAATTATAAACATTTGAGTATAATTAAATATTGACTTGATATATGATATAAAGTCTATTGTCTATTAAAGGAACACTCCACTTTTTTTTGAAAATAGGCTCATTTTCCAACTCCCCAAGAGTTAAACAGTTGAGTTTTACCATTTTTGAATCAATTCAGCCGATCTCCGGGTCTGGCGGTAGCACTTTTAGCTTAGCTTAACATAGATCATTGAATCGGATTAGACCATTAGCATCGCGCTCAAAAATGACTAGAGTTTCGATAATTTTCCTATTTAAAGCTTGACTCTTCTGTAGTTACATCATGTACTAAGACTGACAGAAAACTAAAAGTTGCGATTTTCTAGGCCGATATATATACTCTCATTCCGGCGTAATAATCAAGCAAATTGATTGCAAGCAATCGGGTGCAGCAGGCGCAATGATATTACGCAGGGCCTGAAAGTAGTCCCCAGCTATATCATAACTAGTTACCTAGCTGGGGACTACTTTCAGGCGCTGCGTAATATCATTGCGCCTGCTGCACCCATGGTACGGCAGCAAAGTTCCTTGATTATTACGCCGGAATGAGAGTATAGTTCCTAGCCATATCGGCCTAGAAAATCGCAACTTTTCATTTTCCGTCGGTCTTAGTACACGATGTAACTACAGAAGAGTCAAGCTTTAAATAGGAAAATTATCGAAACTCTTTGGTCAGTTTTGAGCAAGATCTAATCCGATTCAATGATCTATGCCAAGCTAAGCTAAAAGTGCTACCGCCAGACCCGGAGATCAGCTGAATGGATTCAAAAACGGTAAAACTCAACTGTTTAACTCTAGGGGAGTTGTAAAATGAGCCTATTTTCAAAAAAGTGGAGTGTTCCTTTAATATGTGTATTGGCAAAAATATTTGAGTAATTTTAGCAATACTGACAAGTTCTTCCAACTAAAGCAGAATATTTTGTAAAAACCTGTTTAAAAAAAAAAAAAAATCAGCTCCAGACTTCAGCTGTGAAAGCGTGATAAAGGAAGTGTGATGGCAGCTGATTACTTTGACATGAAAGTGAGAATGAGATCTTATTCACACTGATCACCCAAGAGATGTCCAAAAAATTATGATTTACCAGAATCGTTCATTTAAGCAAATGCTCTTAATCATATTATCACAAACTGCTTTGACCCAACAATATTCAAAAGTATTAATGCCTCCAAACTGAGAATGTTCCTAAATGTTTGCAGAATGTATCTATACTTGGTTTGTGCTCTTGGCAGTCAGTAATTGAGCACTCAAAACAAACTTTGGTTGGTACAAACCATGTTTATCCTTACGTATGTAGCCTAGGTCTTATTTTATTTTACCTGTCATAGTTTTGTTGATGGTTTTTGTGGATGAGGCAATGTCACCGCAACCTCAGCATGTTAAGATCTGCCTACTGAAAATATATATAAAGAAGTATTACTCTTTATTCTCGTCACCACAGATGAAAAAAAAAAAGAAAAGAAAAAAAAACAAGGCTGAAATAATGTAAAAGACAAAAGCAATGATGAAATCTACATAGAAAATGCTTCATGCAAATAATTTAATTTCAAAAAGAACATTTTTTTGTTGCAGAACATGCCCAGTGTGAAAACCAACTCGGGCTTCTGAAGTTAGTGAGATTTGCGCTGAAGATTTCAAACGGGCAAAAGAGACCTGTTCAAATATACATGAGTGAAATGCTTTATAGCCTCAATTATGCACCAGTTCAGAGAGAACTGAGGAAAAACACATTTCTGCATTTCAATTAGCTGTCTCTGCATGAGGTTGTCAATGCTGATCTGCCAAACAACTGCATTCAAAGACCAAACATCTTCCATACACAAGGGGAGGCTAAACGTTTAAATGAGTTTGAAACTCATTCGTTGTAGTGTATATGTGGTTCAGACTGCTATAAATGCTATTCTTTTTATATTCCTCAATGAATCATGACACAAGTCACAGTCAACGTTTCCACAAAAATCTTAAGCAACACACCTGATTTTAGCATTATTGATAAGAAATGTTTCAAATCAGCATATTAGAATGATTTCTGAAGGATCATGTAATACCAAAGACTGCTGAAAATTCAGCTTTGCATCACAGGAATAAATTATATATATATATATATATGTGTGTATATATATGTGTGTGTGTATAATTCAAATAGAAAACAGATATTTTATGTAATTTTTAACAGTATTCTTAATCAAATTCACTAGAAAAATTAAGTCTAGAGAGGAGCATTTCACGAAATATTACACCGTACTCATTATATTTTACTAAACCTGTTAGTCTTATTTAATGTATGTTTAAATGAATCTGTTATGAAACATGCTATGACAGCCAGTGTGTAATTGAATATATTTTAACAAATAGCCTAGAAATTTTATTATTTATAAGTTAATTTAAAAACTGCATTATGTGCAATTTACATGTTTGCATACAATTTTTTTTTTTTAAAGTTGAGTGTTGATCATCTATTTAAAAATAAATAGTAATTAAATTTAAGTTTGGGTTAAGTTGTTAGGCCTAATTGTAACCGTATAATATAAATGGGCTCCCTACAGTTTTAAGCATAAGCTGAGGTAGATTTTTATCACTAAGAAAATTAGCAACTTTAGTTAACCACTGTTTATTTAAAACGACAAAAAAAAAAAAAATTAGTTTTCCCCCCTGCTGTAACGAAATCATACCGAACCGTGACGTTAAAACCGAGGTACGTACCGAACCGTCATATTTGTGTACCGTTACACCCCTAATATACATTATATATATATATATATACATACACATACACATATATGTGGACATCCCTAGACTAGCTTCTTAGAATGTTCACATTTTGTCGTAGTATATTCCTGAATCTTGTGAAGGTCTTTTTCTTTGGTGTGTAAGTAGCAGCCAGTAGCTGTTATTTGAGCCCAGTCCTCAGGGCTAGCAGGTGGCCTGAAAGGCAAAATGAGTGGCAGGAGAGACTGGGCTCAACATTCTTGCCTGGCAGAGGATTTACCTTCCATTCACCCAGGGTGCTCCGTCTCCTAGCGCCTGTGCCCTTATCTGTCTGTCTTTGGGGGCCTCCTCACCCCCTCCCACAATCCACTGGGCTGTCAGCCACAGTACCAGATTAGAAGCTTGAAAGGAAATCGCAGAGAGTCTTGTCATGATCTCCTATCTAAGAGGACAAAATTATATAGATGTTGGATATTTCATGTATGTTCCACTGCCACAGTAAGTGGTCAGTTTTTGATAAAGCCAAATTGAAATATTCACACTGCTCCATCTCATTCCAAACCGACCAGTAAACACTCTTGCTGCAGTGCACCAATGTATCCATCAGATGTGCTAATAGCTTCTCACGGGCTTAAGAGTAAACATGAACTCGATAAAAACTTTGCAAAGAGGTGCCTCAAGGAATCATTATGAAATGCCAGCCTCCGTTTCCAGACGACTGCACAATTTCCTGGACTCGGTGCCCTCTCCTATTTTAGGGAATAAAGCAGTTGTTTAAAAAACAGCCACAATAAATCTGCGCCTCTGGCATTCCCATTGGCATAGCCGTCCTATAAAAGAGGCTCAATGCATGCTTACCAATAATCATATTTGATTTTTTTTCTTCACACAGCTTCATTTTGATCAGAACAAATGACATTACTAAGGTCAACGGTATTATAAATTGCAATTTTTTTTAATAGAGATTAATTTTTAATAGAATGCATATTTTGGTTTGCGTCAAGACTAAAAAAAGCAGAAAAATCAGTTTTCAACTTACTGGCTACATATTTTTTCAAGTGTGCTTGCTAATATCATAAAATTGTTGATCAGCATCCAGTATCCGTGAATTTCCTTTCATCTGTTCCTATGTCCTTAAGAAACTAAATCCTAACTAAAATATTATTTCAATATCAACTAAAATTCCTCCATGCAACAACAAATCTAACACATAAATTCTATCTGTAGGAGCAGGAAACCTCATGCAATGGAAAAAAATTCTAATTTAAGAGGCATTTAAAAAAAAATGCATGCAGATTTAGCTTGAGCATTATAAGATTTGGCTAATACTGTTACGTCAAAAAACCTTGGATGTTTTGTGGAGGAGTTTTCAGAGAGGAATCCAGGCACTTTTTTTTAAACCTCCAGGGTGCTTATGAAACCAGTCTGCAAGCATCAAAATATCATTTATTCAAACCCTTCAACTGACTGAATGAGCAACAAACACGTCTACCGGTATTAGGCACCAGGAATTCAGTTCACAAGGACGCCTGTGGGATCTGCTGCATAATCCCAGAAAGTCCCCTTCAAATGGAAATGTTTAGCAGTGAGTCATTTACTACAGAAGATAAACTCCCCCCAAAACACAATTCAAATTCATATCCCTTTTCAAGAGCTTTAAGACTGTAAGTGAGCAAGAAAACCAACCTTCAACAATAATGGTGGTTCTGAAAGAAATTTTCTGGGTTCAATACTAATTAAGCTCAACCAATTAGGGATAAAAATGACTTGTCCCTCCTTTTCTTCAAAGGTTTAGTTCACCCAAAAATGAAAATTCTGTCATTAAATACTCACCCTCATGTCGTTCCAAACCCGCAAGACCTTCGTTCATCTTTGGAACACAAATAAAGACATTTTTGATGAAATTTGAGAGCTTTTTGACCCTGCAACTGCCACGTTCAAGGCCCAGAAAGGTAGTAAGGACATTGTTAAAATAGTCCATGTGACATTAGTGGTTCAACTATAATTTTATGAAGCTATGAGAAAAAACAAACAAAAATAACAACTTAATTCAACAATTTCTTCTCTTCGTATGTTCACAAGAGTACCACGACACATGCATATGATACTGCTGACGCAGGAGCCGGTATTCTAAAGTAGAACCCAGGATGCGCTGCACATACGTCGAAGACTGACAGGGAAGAGAAGAAATTGTTGAATAAAGTAATTATTTTTGTTTTCTTTGCACACAAAAAGTATTCTCGTAGCTTCATAAAATTATAGTTGAACCACTAATGTCACATGGACTATTTTAACCTTGTCCTTACTACCTTTCTGTGTCAGAAAGCTCTCGGATTTCATCAAAAATTGCTTAATTTGTGTTCTGAAGATGAACGAAGGTCTTATGGGAAAAATTTGCTAACTCTTTAAAAACAGGCAAAAATGGATGTTGCAGTTAGGCATTTAAAATGGGGACTAGGTGAATAGATGTAGAAGCAGAAATATGTGAGCATATTTTATCAAAGTACATTTAGTTTTTGTTGTTACAACGTGTATTTAAACTATAAATCGGTTTAAATTTGTAGGGTTTTTTTAGGGCTTTGTAAAATTCAACAAAGTTATTTACACTACGCTAAAATCACGTTAACATGCATATTTACATTTGGTAAATATACTATTGAAGCAGTGAGAATTTTAGTGTTTACAAAATGGCCCCACAGTAAGTACCTCACTGGAACCCAGATTTGTTTAGCATTTTTTTAAAGCTGCAGTCCGTAAGTTTTACCTCTTTGTCGCCATCTCTGTTTGAAACCTGGAATTGCAGCACTATGCGGAATTATCTTCCTTGCGTGGGGTTGCGATCCGGTGTTCCGGCACGACTCCAGCATGGATGACTCTAATGTTTTGAGGATTATGTGTGTCAGTCTGTCAGTCACCGCACCGGTGTGGATACTGTACTCAGGAATCACAGATTCTAGCCTACGTCTTGGAATATATGACCCAAATAAGAATTTTCACCATATATTGCCATCTGAACAAGTAAGTAACAAGTC
>JAFVLL020018787.1:0-24609 GCA_021397915.2 Tor tambroides
ATTTCTTCTGAGTTACAGTTTTTTAAAAGTAACATCACACTCTTTGGAATTGCGTCAAAAACAATAGCAAATTCTCTTGGTTTAACTGGTAATTGAAATTTCTGAAGAAATTCAGTATAAGACAAGTATCCATGGGAATTAACTAACTGTCTTACTAAAAGAATACCTTCCTTGAACCAAGTATGATAGAATAAAGATTTGTTTTTAACGGCTCAACGGCTCTGTGCGGACTACAGTATGGTGAATGACGTCAAGTTGACCGTTACAAGATGGCGGCCGCATCTACGTGCCTGGAGCGGTCTATGGGTGCATCTCAATCAGCTCCCTAGCTCGTGAATCAGTAGGGTGTACACGGATTCGGTCACTGGTAAGTTCCCTGACTCACTGCACGTTGGGACAGTGATCACTCGAATTCCAGTGACATGCACAGCATCAACGGACAACATAGTAGAACGTCATCACTGGAATTAATAAACAACATTATTATTGTGTTTAAACTTTATTTTTCTTGAAAACCGTCGCCTGTGTTTTATGCTATTGGTGATTAATGTAAAATAGGTTAACGCTAAAAAAAAGGCTATTTTGTGAGTGTGGATCATGGTAATTTAATAGATTAACGCACCAAAATAAAATATTTAGTGACGGAAGAGCAGTGCTAACGGCTTTGTAAACTTTATTTTTCATAATAGAGAATTTTCTGAACTGTCTAACAAAAAAACAACAACAAAAAAAAAACAATACCCCATAGAGTTTCGAGAGAAGGCAAAAAGCAATACAAAACAATGTACAGGTTATGTTGTCATTCCTTTGCTCTCTGGTTGAATGCAATGTTATAATAGGCCTAGTTATTTGATAATAACATTAACCAGTGAAGCCTTACATGCATCTAACTCTGGCGGGAAAAGTATAATAAAATCACCAAAACAAGTCTTCATGTTAAGAATGAAGCCACACTAGAGGCTTAGTAACTACTATCACAGTTCTGTTCATAACATATATTAAAAGAAAAAATCAGTGTGCAAACTTTTTCCTACAACATGCCAAGCTAAATATTCCATTAAATAAAACAGAAGCAAAAAATATACATTAGAACAATCAGTTTGACAGGTATATTGGGATGACAGTGAAACAGGTAGACATTTGTATAATATACAAAAAATAGTTGATGCTGGGAGAAAGGAGAGTAGGAATCTAAGGGAAAGAAATATCATAACACGCCTAGATTTGGTTATACTTGACTACATTAGGCCTACATTATATAGAATTGGCAAGCACCCAACTGGGGATTGTATACACTGTAGTCAACAAGAAACAGCTGAGCATGTATTACTTCACTGTATGAAATATAACAAAGAGAGATATCGTCTTATTCAGTCAAAGTAAACACCATGACTTTTCTTTATCAGGTCTATTAGGGAAAACAGCTAAGATATATGACGATATTATTAAGTTTATAAAATAAAGTAAATTAAGTAAGAGAATATAATGCCCCCCCCCCATCCTCCCCTTTTCGGTGGCCCTTATTCCTCTTTCCCCTCATCCTTTGTACGCACTCCAGTACAGTCGGTGGCGGTAATGCACATATAAGCTGGTTTGCCAACCGCCAATAAAACACCAAAAAAGAAGAAGAAGAAACGTTCTGGCGATCTTCTTGTTACCTGTCGTCGTCTCAGTCAAAGAGTGGTATTCTATACTCTTTGTCTTAGTTCTGAAGTGTCGTGAGTACAGAGATTCGCGTGTACATAGACACTTTTAATGAGAGTAGAACGTAGTGGAACCGAAGTTTGACATGAAGTTGATTACTAGTTAAATATTAAACAAGATTTATATAGGGCGTGTAAACATGAGTAGCGCCCTCGCTGCCTTGTTTTGTTAGGGAAACAGTAACGTTAGAAAGAGAAATGAGGTGGGTTTGATTTGAAAAGATAGAGGCAATAAACCAATCATTTCATCTCCTTTATCTTTAATTATATAATTAATTTGTTTAACCAAGTTTATTTTGAAGCTATTTTTTTTTTTTTTTTTTTACTATTTTGTGAAATTTCTTGAATTTAAATGTGCACTCATTTACTTTACCTCATTAAAAAGTTTTAGTCCTAAAGGAGGAATAGTACTTTTGAAAAATATTTATTCCTGTACTCTTTATGCCAGTACCTGAGTTTATGCCAACATTAATTCATTGCAACATTACTGAGCTCACCTTTATGGGGAGATTACCAAGATATTGAACTCTTATAGTGGCAATGTTATATGTAAGTATTTTTGTTTATTTTTGTAAGTTGTTAAGTGAGATTTGACTCAAACTTGAGGTTTTGATTGCATGATCCAATTTTTTCTAGTATTATCACTTACGGTTTTTCCTACTGTTTTCACAGCAGCAGAATGGCAGAATCTTCTGATGATCAGAATCTCTTTAACTGTCCGATCTGTCTTCATCTTCTGAAGAATCCAGTAGGTACATCTTGTGGGCACAGTTTCTGTATGAACTGTCTTAATGAATTCTGGGATCGAGATGAACAGAAGGGAGTTTACAGCTGTCCCCAGTGCAGGCAGACATTCAGCCCAAGACCAGCTCTCAGCAGAAACACTGTGCTGGCTGAAGTTGTAGAGAAAATGAAGAGAGAAGCACCAGAAGCAGGAACAGCCTCCCCTGTCCTGAGTATTGTTGTGTCTGGAGACGTGGAGTGTGACATCTGCACAGAGACCAAACTAAAAGCCGTCAAGTCCTGTCTGACATGTTTGGCTTCTTACTGTGAATCTCACATTCAAACTCATTATACATCTCCTGCATTAAAATGGCACAAACTAGTCAATGCCTCACCACATCTACTGGACCAGATCTGTTCCCAACATCGTAAGCTACTGGAGCTATACTGTTGCAAAGATCAGCAGCTGATATGTATGCAGTGTGCTTTGATCAATCACCAGAACCATAGCATGACTTCACCTGCGGCAGAAAGACAAAGAATACAGGTAAAGTGTCCGATTCATCTGCATAATATTTTGCATCAGTAAATAAACTGATGCAAAATTTGTTAGTCAAATATATTAAATAGAGAAAACTTGTCTCTGACATAGATAAAAATATTGTTCTGAACAATTATTACAAACAATATTTGACTAATTATCATAATCTTATAATATTGTCAAAAGAAGCTCAAAGTAGTACCTTTCGTTAAAATTTAAAACAAATGAGGGTTGTTTTCACAGCCGGTGTGTCTCACACTCAATTGTGTTCACTGTTTCACTTATGAATAATTTCCATAACAAACATATTACGGAAATGATATAGAACTATTGGAAACTCAATCACAGGTTCAGCTGAAAGAAAATCAGGATGGCCTACAAAAGGAAATGCGGCAGCAAGTGATGAAGGTACAAGAATTAAGACGAGCTGTGGACTCTCATAAGGTAAGCTGATTGTAATTTATAGTTAGTAATTTAACCACTGTTATTTCATTATTTCCTCAGATTTATGTGCATATGCAGTTGATCTGGACTGTAGACAGCTATATGATTATAGTGCTTATTAGGATAGTACTGTATAGTTATTATATTAGTACAGTAATGCACAATATGGATTTATAGTAAATGTGCATTGGAGAAAAATATTTTTTTCTTGGACTGTGATTTGGAAAAATGAAGATATTTATTGCAGCATAGCAGTGACAAAGTACATGTTGTCTTTATTTTATTTTTTTTGCTTTAACCCCTGATCACACTCACTCCCGTTACTAGTGGTCGACCAATACTGTTTTTTTTTTTTTTTTTTTTTTACAGCCAATGCCGATATCTTGGAAAGCAGGGTGGCCAATGGCTGATATATAAAGCCGATATAATTTAATTTATTTTAATGAATATTTAAGAAATTTGAAATCATTTGAAAATTGATTAAAAAAATAAGTGTAAAATAAACATACTTATACTTATTTTTCACAAATAAATAAATAAATATTTATTAAAAATATAATTAAAAAGGAAGTAAACACTGTAACCAACAGGGCACTCAGTATTCTGGGAAGTTTGTGTGCATTGAGAATCATATTTTTTCAAATAAAGCCAAGGTAACACTCATTTTACATACAGCACACAGTGAAAATTACATGAATATGACAGTGGGCAAATGAATAAAGCGTAGCATAATTTGAAATCACGAGTTTTGTCGATCGCGGATCTCAAGCTGAAGTCTCCTCCTGTCCGCACAAACCGACCGTCACACAGAGCACACGCGATCATGCAGCATACAAATGCACACTTTATAAGATCTCACAGCTGGATTCGACTACGTTTGCAAGGTTTATGAAATTAAATGTTCATTTAAAGATTTGTTTAAATGATATAAATGCGTATTTGCTGACTGCAGACGGCAAACGAGAAAGTATTGTAATGTTTGCCTTTCTATTACTAATAATATGAAAGCAATCGTTATAATACGTTTGTATATATTTAATTCCTTTGTTTAACCGTTCTATCTGATTATTAGACAGACTTTTTTCCGTACTAGACAGAACTGTTCACGACGACAGCGAATAAGGGAGAATATGAGCACTGTGTGCGCAGGCACTGCCGTTTTCAGCTCAGTCAAAATAAAAGTCCCGCCTTGAACGCATTGGCCAAACAGAGAAACTGATCGGCCTTGGCGATATATCGATCGACCACTACCCGTTACACAGATTACACCTCCCTTCCTGGGCAGGTGCCCAGTGGCGGTGACGCCCTGCCTTAGGTTGTCCCCCTCTGGCCAAAGGAGAATCTTACCCGTCATTGAGTCGACACCTCATGCACACTGGTTATCGCTCCATCCAATCAGGCAAAATTTATCATAGAGACTTTTCTCAAATTTGGCAAAATTACATACAAACATTTTCTTGGGTTTGGGAGAGGAGCACTTGAGAACCATACCAGCAAAAGGGATTTTCTAAATGTACTAAACATTATGACAGTACAAACATAGCCTAAAGCCTAAGGAGCAAAAACATCAATCAGTAGCAAGTGTGTGTGGTTTTGTGTTTTTATTTTGTCACTTGCATTGTGTCCATTCTCTCAGTGTGGACGTCCTTTGTCCACATTAGGGATGCACCGAAATGAAAATTCTTGGCCGAAGCCAAAGGCCGAATACCAAACACAGTTTTTCCGCAGTTTTTTCCCCCATGTATACATTTTTCACTATTTCATAAATTAAATACCCAAATTTTGCCTTTACTGTTTTGTCTTGCTTTTCAAAGAAAAATATTTACTTAACACTGAACTTTTTTTAACATTGTAGCAGACATTATACCAACAAAGCACAACTTAACTTAAAATTAGTAAGTTAGTAAAATAATGAAACCTCCTTCTTGAGTCAGGCATGTATTTTTTACTGTACAAATAAATGCAGCCTTGCTGAGCAGAAGAGACTTATTTTAAAACATTAGAAAATATTTCACATCCCACAGATAGATACAAATCTATTACAGATTTGAACACTTTGTGAATGTTATAATAAATGTATTAATATAGCTGTTGTAATTATTATTATCATTATTGTTTTATTTTTTAATTTTATTTTACAGAACAACAGTAAAATTACAATACTAACATTTATGAATGTTGATGGAGCTTTTATTTTAGCGGAAACCCCCAGGAAGTCCTCCATGCTTCTTTTTGTTGTCAGCAGCAGATTTATAAATGATTCTCATTACGAACATGTGAAGATGTTTGTTGCATGTATGATTGTCACATCTATGCCTTGTAAAAATTCTTAAAAGTGTGACTGAGCAACCGAGGAGTAACACTGTATCAGCGCAGAATTTCCTCGCCCTTTGGACTTCGAACCCTGGCACCACGAGCTCGTGCAGCGCTATTTGAATACATGCAACTTGTATTAGAAAACATTACATTCTGCAGTTTATTGACTTAATTGTTTAAGGCCATTTCGCGATTTCAATCATCATACAGTAACCAGCAACAACCACCCTTCCTTTTCTCATCGGAGACATGCGATGCAGAGCTAAACAGTCTCTCGATGCTGGTGCTTGTAATTATTTTTGCACGTTTTTCCAGACAGATTTAAATGCTTCCACACTTCTGACATGTTTACTGCATCTGTGCGTGCCTCTCTTTGATCACATCACGTCATTGTTCAGTACAATTTATTCGGCTTATTTTCGGTTATACTGGCCTTCTTGTCCTTCATATGACTGGATCATCTTTCTTCACGAAGTTACATGTTTCAAACAAGCATCTCGATGCTTATACCTGAAACAAGATCAAAAAGAAGAGGTTGCCCCCCTGAATCTTTTGAATCTTTTCACATTCAAAACATCAGAGCTACAAAAAGTTAATCACAGAATGCAATTAAATCACTTCTCATTAGGGCTGCACGATAAGTCACATGCGATATATGCGATATATTCATGTGCATCTTGTCAGTAAAGCCGGTTCTGTAATCAGCGGTAAATTTCCATCACGTGCGTGCTTTCACATGGAGCAGCGTTACTACACAGAGCCAATTTGGGACAATTTGTGAATTGAGACATAGCTCACTTGTAGGGGGTCATCTGCCTTTTCTATCCCATCAGACATTCCTACTGAGCTGTGCTTAGAGATGTACTTAACTATCAGCTCTTCCATTGTCACAATCTTATAAAATTGTCTTCAGCAATTCAATAGGCTTTATTCCTTCACTGACTGAACATTATCTAGTTACTTTAAGATACCGGTTTAGTGTAATTATTCACAGCTCCTGTGCTTTGGACGCAAATGAATAAAACAGTCACACTACGTCGGGCTTCTAAACCAAGTTTTTTTCACTTCTTCGGACACGGCCACACTCTGTCGGGCCTTACACTTCACTACACCAAGCTGTTAAAAATGTAACAGTGTTACAGCACGTCAGACAAAACCACACTACTTCGGGTTTTATGTTATATTTTTAAAGCAGTTTACTCAAGCTGGGCTCACACTACAAGAGTTTTAAAATCCTAACCGATTATGAAATCTGGTTGCAGCACACATAAGGAGAATCTTTGCACAGTATCTTCTCTCAAATCTTAAACATGCACACACTACAAGATTTGATCATCGTGGCGCATCACACACTACAGGATATTATTAAGATTATCATGCCAGAGGGAGCGCCTCACGTGATCTCACGCAGCAGATCGTCATTGATATTTCAGTGATGTTTACATGTTAGCTAGCATGCTAGCAGCTTTCTGCACTCACCCGGTACGTTTAAAACAGGCGATTTCACCCCAGTGCTTCTCTTTGTCCTTACAGTTGTGATACGTTTTCGACAAGAAGCAGTTTCCTCCGTCTCCACTATCCAACAGAGCCATACAGCAGCTGTTTTGCGGTCGCACATTTGCTATTGTGAAAGTACTGACGTAATCACATAGCTGTCATCATCCCGTTTTAAATCCTAAATATCAAACATGTTTGATATGATCGGGGCGGCCCTGATTTGTGTGCGAGCAGATCGGGAGGTGCAAAGTTAGATCGGGGAACGCCTCACATTACCAGA
Source organism: Tor tambroides (assembly GCA_021397915.2). Classification (NCBI taxonomy): domain Eukaryota; kingdom Metazoa; phylum Chordata; class Actinopteri; order Cypriniformes; family Cyprinidae; genus Tor; species Tor tambroides. Next base: position 7,505 of record JAFVLL020018787.1, read on the forward strand.
TAATCCACTCCGAACATCGAGACCGATCGAGGTGCTCGACAAGATTTTTGCTCCGATTCTCGGGAGGGGAAAATCGGGGCTAAATCGGGCTAAAAATCCTGTAGTGTGAGCCAGGCTTTAGCCACAGTTTGTTGGGCAAATCAACACTGTTTTCGGGCTTTAAAATTCAGTGTGTCGGACTCACTACATTATAACACACAACAGTTATGAAATAATTCTGTGACCACACTGCGTCGAGTCGACCAACAACAAGTTTGTTACTTTAGAAACTTAAAAATTGTAAGTACTTTGCTTCAGTTACTTTAGAAACAACAATTCCAATACAACTCTGCCACCACACTGCGTCGGGCTGATTCAATTCCGTTAGAATCTCAAACAGAATTGTACAGAATAGGCTTAAGAACTCCTCCTGTTAATACTGAATAAACCAGACTGTCTTCTGTCCTTAATTTCCTTTTCTAGTTTTTTTTAAACTAGGGGGTTCCCTGACAAACACAACATAGAAGAAAAACAAAATGTTTTTCTTACCTTTCCCCACACAAAAAGTGATGAGGACGTTGAAGATCTTGATGAAGATGTTTATTGCAGCAGGGCAGTGACAAAATGCATGTTGTCCCTTGGGTTCAATGGAGTCGGAATGAACCCCGAAAATCTTAAGCTCAAACCTTTTATACACTTAAGCCACACCAAGCCGACGCCGACGAACTAGTGGCAAGGAAAGCAGACTGCGGGGTCAGCTCACGTCGGCAGTGTCGACGCTCGACACCTGATGGCTAAGTAGCACGTCCGTTCTGCGCCTGCGTAAGAAGTTTTTTTTTTTTCGTGCACTGGTTCACAAGCTGAATCAGAATGATCAGATGGCCCGACTGACCGATGAGCTCCGACGGCCGAAAAAAAGCAGACGAGGACCAACTTCAGCCGATGGTGCGGAACACACTGAGAAAACTTAGTCGGCCGACGAACAAAAACTGCCCGATTTGTGATCATCCCAAATGGTCTAGAAACAACATAACTGTTGACTTTATTCTTCTCTATAATAATTAAGCCATTTTAGGAAATGAGCATGATCAAACATATATTGTGGAGTGGAATCTGGGTCAGGGCACTACAGTTTCTTACAAGTCTAAATTATTTTACAAAAATGGTGTACTTTCTGAAATCAGTATTGCATGTTTTTTTTCCATCTAACAGTACTCTGCAGAGGCAGCAGTGGAGCACAGTGAGAAGATGTTTACAGAGCTGATCAGTTCCATGGAGAAAAGACGAGCAAAGATAACAAAGATGATCAGAGCTCAGGAGAAAGCAGAAGTAAGCAGAGTTGAGAAACTCATACTTACACTGGAGCAGGAGATCAGTGACTTGAGGAAGAAACATGAACTCGGGCAGCTTTCAATCATAGAGGATGACATCTATGTCATTCAGGTAACTCAGATCATCTACAGATTGGTTTTTTTAAGTTTAGTCTGACTCTCCGCCCCAATTAACTTTCTTCACATTGTATATTTGGTTTTGAACCAGTGCACATTTATGTCAGCTATGCGAGTACCATCGTGAGTAGCTGGTTACAACCATTTGCATAACTAGATCTTGGCTGACAGGGCTGAAGTCCCTAATATTTTGTAATAGCTCTGAATGTTTTTGTAATGGAAGTAAGCTTTAATGTTCATTTCATTGAGTAGGGCACAAAATCAAGGCAGGCTGCAATTCTAAATGCTATGGGATTCTGGTCAGTGAACCCTATGTAAAATTAAGAGTAAAATAAAATGGCATAATTCGCTTGTTGTCATTGTAACTTTTTACCTGCTGTTCATACTCGAGTTGATGAGACATGGGAGTTTTCAGTACCAGGGGCATTGAAGTGTTAATATTCAAGTTTTAATTCTAAATATATAAACTATAAGCATATTTACATTTAGTGAAGTTTAATTGTTTGTAATTCTTGCTTTGATCCTCTGCATTTTACATTCAAACAGGTTTGATATCTTTATTGTATGCCTGACATTTGCTTATAAATATTTCTCTATCTTTGTTGTGCTTAATGATTTGTTATTTGGCAGACCTTATAAGGAAGGAATCAAATTAATTTATGACCTTGTACTAAGACCAGAACATCAGAAATCCAGAAATCTACAAACAAGCAAGTTACCACTGTGTGCTAACACGCAGTGTGAGAGGCTAATAAACTATTTTAATGAGTCATTCAAGGACTTGGAATTAATTCAGGGCGAGAAGGTGCCTGTTTCATGCTTGTAATCATAATTTTGCTCCATTAGGATTCTGAATGACACTTGCATTCTCATTCTAACATCCAGTCAAATCAGAGTTCTCTTGAACTGCACCCACTTTTTTAAACAGACAAACCACTTTCAAATCAACCAAATAAACTGATCTGTGATGTCAGACAGACTCAGGTCTGGACTAAAAGCCCTAGCATGAAATATTTTGTGATATTTATTTATATTTTTTTTGCCTTTTTTCCCATCTACAGAATTTCTCCTCTCTTGCCCGCTACCAATGTTCAGACTTGTGCAACACATCTGTCAGCCAACGACTGACATTTGAGGAAGTAGAAAAAATCATCAGTGAGCTCAAAAGCCAACTGGATGATCTCTGTGAACAAGACATTGTGAGGATATCAGAGAAAGGTGAGAGATTTTTTTTTTTTCGTAATTTTCTTGGCTTTAGCCATAGACTTTGAAGCTAGAATTATAAATCATCATTTAGAATTAAGACCAAAACATACACAGTATGCAGTATGCAGGCAGATTGTAAAAATCATGGTAAACAAATTTTGCTTGTTTACCTTTTTAGTTCCCACTGTCCATGTAATGGTGAACTCTGTGAACAATAAGATGATCAAAAAGTGTAAGTCAACATTCTTTTTTTCTCTCACATGACAAACAAAAACACTCAGCTACAGAAATATATACTTAATGTTTTGTTTTTGTTCAGATTTGCCATCTCAACCCAAGACCAGAGAAGAGTTCCTGATATGTAAGTTGCCTTGTAATTGTGTATAAATGTGTGCTAGAGAGTGAAGTCCTAGAGGAATTAGAGGATGCCAACCCTGGAGAGGCTTTTATTAAACAAGAATAGAAATAAAGTCAAATTATTTGAAAGATTAAAATTAAAATTACTTTTGACAGAAACCTCATGCTAACTGAAGTGTTTAATACAGTTTTCTTTTTATCGACAGATTCCGTTGATCTGAATCTGAATGCTCCAGCCTACTCTTCACTCTCTGTGAAGAATAACAAATCTGTGTTAAGGTGTGCTAATGATTACATAAGTTATGGGGACCATTTACAGATTTTGTGTAAAGAGAAGCTGTCTGGACGCTGTTATTTTGAAGTACAGTGGGAAGGAGCAGGTTGCTCTATTGCATTCTCATATGACAATAGTGTTACAAGTTTTGTCTTCGGATCTAACAAAATATCTTGGAAATGTGACTTTCCAAAATCTAATATTTGTGTGCTGCACAATTGGCAGCAGACTGACATTTCCTTGGTATCCGAAATTGGAGTGTTTCTTGATCAAGAAGCAGGAACGGTGTCCTTTTACAACGTCTCTGACAAAATGACCCTCCTGCACAGAATCCAGACCACATTCACTCAGCCCCTCTACCCTGGGTTTTCATTTAAGAATTTGGAAAATAAGTCATCATTGACAATTTGTGATCTTCCATAGCTAAACACATAAATCTAATCTGTATCAACAGTGACAATTAGTGAATACAATACAACACTAACAGTAAACAACAGCAAAAAGTATTTCTGCTGCTAATTGTCACATTCTGTATGTATTCTCATACTGGTAAATTATTTAATTATAGAGTTAATTATATAAACTTTAAGAAAAGGGGTGGGGGGTTGGTGGTCATATAATAAAGTGAGATACCAAATATATATTTTTATATATATATATTAGTGGTGTCAAAATTAGCGCGTTAACGCATGCGATTAATTTTTTCTGATTAACGCGTTAAAAATATTTAACACAATTAACGCAGGGGCGGGGCTAGGGTTGGCCACCCCATTCGCAATTGCTGCCTCTGTCTCTTTTCTCTTGAAAAGGATTGCGTTTATTTAGATGCAGAACGTCTTTATGACCACATCAAACGGGAGACGTTTCAGACGCGCTCTAACTTCACCTCTGTGCCAGGCGCGAGTCAAACGAGCGCGGAAAAGATACTGTGCTCGTAGCGCGCGCTCTTCAAATACACGCACAAAGGTGCCGGCGCGCGCTGTAGCCTGTATCATTTCATATCAAACAGCGAAAGAAACTACGTGCATGCAACGTCCTAGTTATGCCGTCAGTTAAGGCATGAAGTTACCAAAAAGGCGATTAAAGCTGCCTTAAAACTGCGTGCATGCATGCAATATGTTATATATGCGTCACATTTAAGAACATGTCTCTGAAATGGTTTTAAAAACTGTCCTGAGGCACCCCAGCACTGTCTCCCTCATCTAAAACACCCGATTCAACTCGTCCGCTCATTAGTAGAGACTTTTAAGACTTGAAGTGGGTCAGAAAAGGTAAAGAGATTTGTGAGAAAATAAGACGCATGTCAGATCCTCGTCACGTTCAGCAGCAGCAGCTTTTAAAGCTATAGCAGGCAAATAAGCTAATAACCAGCTGCAGTGATGCCTATTAATCCAAGAACCAAAGAAAAAAAGAGGAAATCAATAACTTTTATAGCTTTAAGGGGTTCATCTGTATTTAATTTAGAATTTAGTGTTTGCTAAGTATTCATTTTCAGTATATTTCTGCTGAAGGGCACAAGTAGCTAAATATGTAATTTATTATAATAGGTTCATGTGATGATCGTTTTAAGTTCACTTAAATTAGAAGTTAAGTCTAATAAATGTTAAAAATTTATAGATCTAAATTATATTAATTATATTATGTAATGCTGACTGGCTACAGTCAATGGTTAAACATTCAGGGGAAAAACTATTTTATAGAGACATCAGTAGTATTGATATCAGTGATGCTGGCCTTCAATCATAAAAAAGATGCCATTAAAGAAATATTAAAAATATACTGTCTTTATGTTGTTTGTACATTGCACATTTGAAGATTGAATGCGAAATTATTGCAATATAAAAGTATATTTAAAAACTTTAATGTTAGGTGGAATTAATCGCGATTAATCGCGATTAATTTGAGAAAAATGTGCGATTAATTAATTTTTTTTAATCGATTGACAGCACTAATATATATATATATATGATTTCTGTTGGTCTTTATGGAATAGCAACCACTTGTTCTTCTATCTTTTGGTGTGATTGTGTGAAATTTGACATGTCATGGGATGCTCTGTTCTGCCTGTTTCAGTGACATTCAGTAAGTTATTCCACTCACTTTATTGGGTGTTTATGCTAAACACTGTTTGTGTTTGTTTAACTGATTCCCTATTAGATTTAGACTGAACTTCCATGGTGAATTGAATGTATTATGAAAAATAAATAACTTTTTGTATTCTTTGTGAAGTTGCTAATAGATCTGTATTACAAAGGAACCATTAAAGATATTTAACCATTCTCAGAACTGTCTAACTTGATTTTGCAGAGTACCTTGGAATGCATTCATTTTGCAGATGGTTTTATCTCAAGTGACATACAAATCAGGAATATTATGATAACAAGCAACTGACAGTAAGGACAGTAAGATTCAAAGAGTTAAGGTACAGAGAATAGTGTTATATTGTGGTGGCAGGTGCCGTCCTTTTAACCCCTACTTGCATTATGCATGTGGGATTTTCTATTTCAAAAGACAGATGCCAAAACATTCAGGCATTCAGCAGTAGGTGGTAGTAGATACAATGGGAAAAGCTTAACAGAGACATTTAAACCTGCTTTCTTCTAAAAAACACATCCACACACACACACACTGGTTGTGGTCTGCTTCATTTAGGGTGTGTAATAAGCGTGGCAAAGGTCAGCAGGGGTTGTACCAAACCTCTTATGTGCAGTCAGCATTCTTATTTTAGCTCTGAACTGCTAAATGTGGACTATAAGACTATTAGGTATTATGAACGACAACATCATGGATTTCTGTAAAGCTTCTTTGAAACAATGTATATTATGAAAAGCGCTGTGCAAATAAAACTGAATTGACAAACTATAAAACACGCTGACATAAATCCATTAGGGGGGGCATTAAAACTTCTTTGCTGTTTTAATCTAAGCACGATAGCTTATCAATCAAACACCTGCTTTGATCTGAGTGTGTGTGCTAGACAAACCTGGAGGAAGCGGTCTTATATTTTGAAGAAATCCATATCAAAAATCCATGAAATGAGGAAATCCATACTGCCGACACCGTCAGAAAAAATGTACAAAAACCTTTAGGGTAGAACAGCTGGTCAATGGAGCAGTATCCTTAGAGGGACAACTTTGTACCTTATCTACCACTAAAAAGGTGTGTATTATTAGTACCTTAGAGCAGCAATATTTTTTGACTAAATTTGACTTAAGGTATTAAATATATGGATCTTTTTTAAAAAATAAACATTTCATGTCCATTATAAATTGACACAACAAGGTAGGCATCTTCTAGTCTTCTAAAAATTCTAAAAATGACAAAATGAGAGAAAAATGTATGAATAATACTTGCTTGGAGTTTAAGGGACATACACTAATTTGTTTTAAAAATAATATATATCACAATATATTGTATTATGCCAAAGCGCTAGTTTTTATGACAGCAAAAAAAAAAAAAAAAAAACTGTAAATAAAATCTCTATTTTTTTAAGGATTATACATCTAACGTTATACTAGTAGTGCGCAGGAAAAAATCACATACGTGGCAAATTGAGACACATGTTTGTGTACAGCTACACCTGCTGGTCAAATGAGGGAATAGATTCCCTTCATGTCGCACACTATTCTGAACAAGATCACTCATTAAATCTGTGAGGTTCTCTCTCTTTCTCAAAAGAGCCTAGGGTTGTACAAATCTGCATAAATTATAATCTTTTCATATTCAAATAAGGCCAGGTGGTCGTTAAACCCTCACCCAGTTCTCGGAAAGTGGGTCACCATCAAAGAGAAACTGGAAAATAGACACATTATGAAATATTTCTACTCAAAGATTGTTAGAATTAACCACCAGGGATCTTTACTTTATAACATCTGTCCTGGCATGCTGTACAGACTGATATACTGTATGTGCTAAATTAAGATTTTAATAAGATGATTATAGGATGAGATATTGAGCGTGATCTCACAGCTCCTTGTGTAATAAATTCATTTTAAAACAGATTTGTCTGACTGCAGACACTTCCTCATTACATGTAGCAGAGGAAAGTCTATAACTACTATTTGTCTATATTTGAAATTAACAATTTGAAATCAGTATTTTTCCAATTAAAATACAAAATTTAAAAATACCTTAAAATCCTGTTGACAGTGAACTTGCCATCAATTAAAGGCATCCAAGCACAGCATGAAAGTCTATTCAAAGATTTGTGTTTAAAAGTTTGGTTGGTTGAAGTATTTAAACATTTGAAACGTGAAAAGTTAAAGTTAGAGATTAAATCTTGATTGGCAACAATGATTGCACTTCCACCTGTTTTTTTCTTAGTAACTTAGTAACAGAAGTGAATAAGTAACAAACTTATTATGTGTTCCCTCAAGTGGTTATGAAGTGTATTGCTATATACTTCTGAGATACTGTACATATTTTGTTAGCCCATCAAAATTTGACTATAAAATAAGAGCAAAAACATTTGAGTATATTGAGTACATATGACCTTTTAGTGTAATTAATTTCCTTTTTTACATTACATAGAAACCTTTTGTGGTCTTGTTTATGTTTCTCTATAAAATGTTGCTAAAATAGTGAAGCGGTGGATTTACATTTAGTTATCATTAGGCCTATCTTTATGGTAGATATGTAAAATATGGATATACCTTTATATTTGTTTTTGACATTTTTGTTATCTCAGTGAGCGTGCAATGTGAAATATTTGTGCTGAAATCATGAAATTATTTATCGTAAAGACAGTGATTTACATTATAACACTGAAAAGACTGACCGTAATACTGCATTTTGAAGCCAGACAATTTAAAATCCTACTTAAAAGACACTTCTCTGTTCACACACACTATTAAGTTAATCCATATCCAGACGTGCAGACACGCACACACACACACACACACACACACACACACACATTCTGAAGTCAAAACAGCTGCTCTGTTATTGCAGGACCCACCTTCACAGATCTCTCTAAGCACAGAGAGACGCTGCGTCTGTTATCGTGAGGTTTTAATGAATGATACTGTAGTTCAGTGGATGTATAGGTGGTGTGTGTGTGTGTCTTTGATGCAGTGTGGAGACATTATGTCTAGCAGTGTTTAGAGCAGTAATGCTCAGGTAAAGGTTGAATCAGCGTCATCCACCTGTCCTGTGTGTGGGCTTGTCATCTATCAGCCTAAAAGAAAAGCAAATGATCCCCTGCAAAGCCCTGGACAATAATAAAAAAACATATTGTTTATGTTAGTGGTTGTCAAATGGCAGTTTTCGCAAGGCTGTTCTGATAGATGGGCAACAGGGGAAAAACAATACTAAATGCAAATAATAAAATGACAGTAAGCATATAATCATGCTTGATTATGACAAAATAAGGCTTATCATCTTTTAAAAGACAACAGAAAACACTCTTTCATATTGATGTTTACTTCAAATGATGTACGTTGAATCAAAATTAAAAGTTTTTTTAAATATAATAATCTATCACTTGGCAATACGATTAATAATGATACATTATTCGGCCCATGGTTTGTTCCATGTGTTCTCTTTGTAAATAAAATGCATTTATGCATTTGACAATATACTTCTATTCAGTCTATGTCATGTTAATAATTTTACATGGTTTATTTATTTATTTTATGTTTTGGCCAGTATACACTGTAAAAGTGATTGTAAATAAAAGATTATTGGAGAGAAAAAAAACACTATTTCGGACTCTTAATTCAATATTTCATGTTTAATTCAGTGTACTACTTACTGTTTTTTGCAATTATTTGTGAAAATTTATTAGCAATTTCTTTTAGTTAAATTGTTAAAAAATAATTATATATTAAAATAGATAAAAGTAAATCCTACACCATAGTAATATGAAATGTTAATATTCCATATAAATATTTTATGTCTATTTAAAGACATTTTAAAGACAAACATTTATGTTGACAATTTGAATTCATGTCCATTGGGAAATCTGGGTCTTAAAATAAAAACTAGTTGAGATACACTGTTTTATATAAATAGAAGAGCACAGAGCAAAACAAATTAATAGAACACGATATGTAGAAACAAAGGGCCTATTAAGCAGTCACAGCTACAAAGTGTTTTTAAAAAAAGTGTGATGAAAGCAAGGCACATCATAATATATATTTCGGATGAATGATGCATTTATGATATTTATATCAAAACATCAATATGTTTTCCAGTATACACTAAATGAAAGTATGTGGACTCCTGGCACCACACTCATTCGTGCTTGTTGAACATTTTAATTCAAAACCATTATCCTGAAACCATCATTTTGCTGCTATAACAGCTACCTCACTTCTGGGAAGGCTTTTCACTGCATGTCGGAACAAAGCTGTGGGTTTGCTACCATTCAAACACAAGAGCCTCAGGGAGATTAGGTGGTGCTATTGGGCGATGAGTCCTGGTTCACACTATTCACAGGGATTCAGGCTTTAAAAAGTTTCTTTAAATATTTATTTTATGGATCATGCTTGGAGTAATGAAGAAATTAACTCTCCATTAACTGTTGCAACAAAGTTAGCAAGGTAGCATTTTAATCATGACATCACAGCGTTCTTTTGGCATGACACCACTAAGCTGCAACATTATCAGTTCACAATCAGAAAATGATCAATCACAGACCGGCATGTTTATCTTCCGAGAGACAAGATGCTCCTGGGAGCTTCTGAAATACAAACCACCGTGAATCTGAGCAGCGCCAAAGATCTGAGGCATCAAAGACAAACAGATCAGGCTCTTTAAACTCTTAACTGTCAACAAAGTTGACTCCATTTAGAACCAAATCCAGAATTCAGAGTTGTGATGTCACAAAGAGCCCTCGAAGAACTCTGGAGTGTTCTGTGCTTACAGTAAACAAAGATAAGAGCCATTTTCATCTTCTCTTGTTTGACTAGAGTTTTCCTCTCTTCTGTTCTGCTTTGATTGATAAGATCTGCCCAGGTGTTACTTTTGGCATTAGGACAAATGTGAGTGTGCACTTTGTAGTCTTCTTGACACGTAGAGGCCTCTTCGACGCTCTCTGTCTCCATTTCCAGGGAAATGAATACCAGAATCATGCACATGCCCCACATATAAAGGTTTGCCCTCCAACATCGTGTCAAGGTTCAGGAATTAGCAACATTCATGCAAAAACTAGGCATGTGATTTGGGATGGGATTGTTAAGGCTGAGATTTACAGTGGAAGAAGGAGAGTGATATGACCTTGACTCTGTGTGTTTTTCCTGTGCTGCTAAACTGAGCTGTGAAGTGTTTGGAACAGAATGGAATGTCTGTGGAATTCCCCTCAATTCCCCCGCATGGCCTACCTTTGACAGATTTCGCTACAATGAAGTCTCTCGACCGTTTTCTCCTCACTTTTTTCTCTCATTCTCTCTCTATCGCAGGAAATGTTACCTCGTACAGAAAAACACCTCTATGTGTGAAACACAATTGCACAAGACCTTTCCCTGCCCAAGAACACTTCCAAAAGTTCTCTTGTTCCTGTTCGAAAAAACATGAGAACACAGAGCAGTGTGCAAGAAGTCATTAAAGAAAATCTTAACAAGAGAGAAAAACATGTTCAAGCATCAGGTAATAAGTGAAAGTACATGCCTTTGAATAACACGGTAAGGCTGAGGAGGAACTTTATTCAGTATGTTTGGTTTTATAGAAAAATGAGTATTTATTAAGATAGTTAAGCTATTTTATATGAGCAAGAGTGCTGGTGTTACAAATATTACTGATATTTGAACCAACAGCAACAATTCAAATATGATATTGCAACACATTCTCATGTCAATTCGTAACTATTTTATACATGCCAGCTAACTTGTATGAGTTCACACAATCTCATTCATACTTTTTAGTACAATCTGACAATTAGGTTTAGGGGTGGACCATCGTGCTTCTACATTTTCCTAAAAATCATGTTTTCCTTAGGGATCACATTGTACAAATTCACATGAAACCACATATGCGATTAAGTTGGAAGCGCTTTGTCTATTTTTCAAGAGAAACCAAAGCAGAATTGGCATCTCAGAGCAACACATTTCAGAAAGAATGAATCAGCATTTTAAACAAATTGTTTGAGTGAATAATTTAATGATTCACGCAAGAACAACTACTTTGTTCTTTACCAAATAAATCTATCTGTGTCCAAAATCAGAAGTAATAGGTAGTCCGGGTACTTTTTGTCTACTGCTTTTCAAATACTATGAATTCGGACCGTCTGAATTTTTTTGGCATTCTGTTTTTCGCTTGGGCTACTATATAGTATGGAGGTAGGCATATTCAGACACAGCATCTGTGTTTTTTAACAAACTGCTTGAGTGAATGATTGAATGATTTGTTTCAATCTTGAATGAATCAGTTTTTTTAAACAAATTTATTAAATAAATGATTCAAGGGCTTACTCATAAAGATAGTCACGAGATGGCACCTACTGGTTGAATGATGTAAACTGCAGATAGATTCAAACAGTTTTCACTCAACAGGATAGCCTATTTGAAGACATGTGAATTTAATATGTTTCAGCATTTTAATTTAGATTTAAGATATATTATTTTAATATATTTTATTATAATATTTTAATATTTGTTAATTTAAATTTGATTCATCCTCCGACCCTCTTGGAAGTTTGCTGGTTCCCCTAGTGGATGAAATCTCTACCACTAATGCACAGACCTACTGTCTGGCAGAGTGATAAAAACAGTGAAAAGTCCTAGTCAAATTGGAGGAATGTTTTATGTATATAATATATTATATGCACCCCCCCAAAACACACACACACACACACACACACACACACATTTTAACAATTTATTTAAATCCACTTAAAAGAAATACTCTACAGGGACATAAATATTACAGATGCAGTTAAATACATGTACAAAAATCATGGACCAGTGGCATACAGCAGATCTTCACAGTATTAAGCATATCACTCGGTTGTTATGGGTATAAATAACAACGTCTCCGCCATATATGACGGCTGCCTATGATAGCAGACAGAGCACAGTACTTTGCTAATCGTTTAGCCCTCTTTTTGGGCATCCCAAGTTGTTGTAGCCCTCTTACAACCAGCCTGTGTGTGTGTCCTAAGCTGCCAAATATGAAAACAAATAATCGACCCCGATAACCGATCTCTGAAATAATATTTAGGAGTGGTTGGTATTTAATGACTTTGGTCATAAAAGCTTCCTCCATACTAGAGTCAAAGGTGCATGCAACCTCCAAAACAAACACCTCTCTACACTCCTCATTAATCACAACAACATCAGGTGTATTAGCAGACAGATCAGAAAACAGTTCAGAATTATTACTGAGATACTGAAACATAGATGGTTTTACACAGGAATGTTTGTATATTCTTACTAAAGGTGATAAGTGATTTGATATGTCTTTCACTATCAGGTCCACTATTCTGTCGTGGCGTGCTATGTACATTCCCTTATAAGCATGGCAGCCATTCAAGATATGTGGCAGTGTTTCAGTGATCTGTTCTGTAGTGTGATGCAAACAATGAGGAACCTGAGTTGTAGGAAACCAGATCGAAAGGTTGAGTCTAGTAGGAAGAACTTGTAATCTGGCTTTTACTGTGAAAATAACAATGTCCTCACTGAGTGCAGTGTTCTTCAGAAAAGAATGTGAAACAGAATGATCAGCAGAGGGAAGACATGCAAGTTTTCCCTGAAGTTTCAGTCCAGTCCAGTGTTGTTTTTGTTGGTATTGATGTAATTCCAAGAGAGGTCGCCGGGCTCCTGCAGATGTTAAGCAGGTGGCTATTACCACCGTATGTGGCTGTTGCCCACACACCCACACCCACACACACACACACACACACACACAAATATTCTCATGTGTAGAAGGTCACAGTCACACACAAGGGGTCCTTAGGGATTTCTCTGAGAAACACATAATCCATGCTTAACCAGCCCTGCCTATCTCCTTCTATTCAACACTGTATATAAGCAACACAATGTCTCATTGTGTGTACGTGTGTGTGTGTGTGTGTGTGTGTGTGTGTGTGTGCGTACTCCTCCCTCTCTTACAGCACACTAATGCAATGAATGATTGGCACAGCTGACTGAGCTGATAACAGCTCCATCCTCTACATACCCACCCAGTGCTAGGCACGCACATACCCGCCTGAGGTTAACACTCATGGGCCGCAGACCTATACTCTGCCATGGCATCTATTCCCAGAAGCCTGGATCAAAATCACAGCTGGGCTTCAAAAACTGGCTTATGTGGTGGGGTCACATAGCTGTCTAATTACCAGTGGTTTACAGTCTCAGGCTGGATCTTGTGAAAAAATTATTTTCTTTAAATGTTCATTTCGACTAATTCAGCTACTTCAGTAAGTATGGTACTGGACTACCTGTTTGTCTCAACCAATATTTGCTCACAATTTTGTTTGGTGCAGTGGTGCCAATAGTCAAATAACCATTTAAATAAAATTAGGTTAATATGCTTACAAGTACAATTATCAAAGTTTATTAGTGGATTGTTTGCCAGTTTGCTTTCTGAAAGATATACAGTATTTCTATGATACTTATGCTTCAGTTCTTTTTTAAAAGGATATTTTGACTTTCTTTCTCCAGCTGAATACAAAAGGTGGAACAAAACTTCATACAAGTGGATGGAGACAAGGGGCTGTCAAGGAGCTCCAAAAAGCACAAAAACGTAACATAAAAGGGCTATAAACCTTGTACATTTTATTTTATTTTATTTTATTTTATTTGCATGTTTAAACCATGAGACACAAACGCTCGCGATTCTTGTCCCGCCTCCGCCGTCTTCTGATTGGGCCGCTGTTTCGTAACTGACATTGATAAGCTGCGCTGTGTGCCAATTAAAATTGTTCTTATTTTAACTTTACGCGGCGGTAATACGGGATACCTTCATCTAAAACGCATGCTTACTTAGAAAACATGAAAAAGCAACACAGTGGAATCCAAAAACGTGTGAACCAGCCCGTATAATTTTGAAAGACATAAGTCAAATATTTTTTTGTGAGTAGCCTACACACAACATGTAGGCCTAAGTACAATTCAAGATATGTCCTGCTTTTTCTATGAGAGCAAAGCTGTGAACAAAAACAACATGTAAAACTAAAGAGTAAGCAAAGGGATCTACACAGTTTTATTGCAGTCACCCTTTGTAGTAGCTACAGTCAGTTTTCAGAGATCTATCAGAACAGGGCAAGCTGAGGTGAGCTGTAAGCTGCCTCTTCTGAAGATGATATATTCAGGTCAACCCACTGACATGTCGCACCCCTTCAGTGACCCTAAAAGAGGTGTGGAGTGCACACACTGAGGGATTCTGCATTAGCTGTAATAGAAGTCTGACTTGAAGTCAGAGGTTAAGCACTCTCACACTCCATCACTGACATTTATAAACCTGAGACAGAATTTCACACTTCCCAATGACACACCTGCTTGCTGCACTTCTGTTTCTCTCTGCTTCTTCAAGTTGAAGGAGAGAGAATGAGATGAAGACAGAGCGAATGCATTTATGGTGGCTATAGATTTGGGCACTTGTAAAGCCTGACATATTGAACAAAAATGTCAGAAAGAAATCTCATATTATTATTGAAATGCAACAGTATAAAACCTTTAGACAAAATAAAAAAAAAAAGTTTTTTGTTTTATATCAAATTTGATACTTCAGTCTTTTATAGCTCCTAAAGTATGATATATTGAGTATATTGAGTTCACATTCAAGGTGGAAAAACCATTAGTTTTATGTTTTTTTTTTGTTTGTTTTTTGCTGTTGCAGTTATTTATATAACAAAAAGATGAAATTCTGATAGCTTGTTATGTAAATCAGTGAGCTATCTATAGCAGTGTAGCAAAAAATACATAAATATCAGTTGTCACTCTATATCTCCCAATAATATGTCTTATTAAGATGACTTTCAAATGCTTAGTTTTATGATCAACATTCTGTTTATTGTGTATAATCGTAGTAAATTGTGTACAACAGATTTCTCTGAATTTTATCATGTAAGTTAAAGGCCTTCAAAATTCACATATCAAATAAGATACTGTAGGATTTTAGGGCCACTGCATGAATGAATGTTATTTCGTATGTGAGCTAATCTCTTATGTTAACAGACAGAACTGTAATCTTTTAGGCCCTATCATATCCTGCAACTAAACAAATCAATCAACAACACTGTATCAAAACTACAATTGTATTTTTGACTCCAGGCCAGATCTCAGCTGTTATAATAGAGCTACAATGGCGACGATGACAACAACAACACTTCAATTAGTCATACTCTTAGACCCAAATAACGTGTGCTTCTGTGGTTGTAGATATTATTCCATGTGCATTCACTGGAAAACATTTTTTCGCTGGAAAAAATGTCCAAGTTTCCCACCCTCTTCCAATCTGTACATGTTCTATGAGCTCAACAGAATGCAGGTGCCTTTCTTTCTATCACAGCCACAGTGTGTCACATCCTCAGAGTGCAGCAAGCATTGTTAACATCTAATTCCTCTGCATGCAGCTCTCAGGCTGACTTCCTCTCTTTATTCTGGCTATGGACCGGCACTAGAGGAACGCAGGATGGAGTCTGACGGCTAGATTAGGACTATAGCGTCACCCATTTCCTAGTGAATGAGAGAGCGAGAGTAGAGACAGACATTAACAAAAAAGCAGGACGTGACACAGCTATACAGTAAATCTGTGATATCATCTGGTTTAGTCTATTATTAACAAACTCTTTTTAGTTTCTGCCTTTACTAAAGAGCAAAAGTTCAGGTCTGGTATCATGGCTGAGGGGTGGGAAGCCTTTGAGCACAAAAAAAAAACATTCCCATGCTGTTTTATCAGGCACAATAATGACTTCAAATAATAAAGAGATGTGAGAATGAAATGGGCAGATGCCTAATGTGAACACACACAAACAGACATGTTTGGTTTCACTATTTTCATGAGAACATCTCAAAAGCATGATTAGTCTGTTTTATTAGAATTTCAAATTGTAATGATCATTTCAAAAGTCTTCACAAGTTGTTGTTCAGCATGTAGACTATTTGTCAGGGAATTTTCAAAAATTACCTTTTTTTTCTTGAATTCTAAAATTCAAGATTTTCTTGAATTCTAAAAAAAAATAAGATAAAAAAAAAAAACATACAAAAAGCCAGGACTAGATGAGGCCAACGAGTGAACGACAGTCTCTTTATTGAAGTTTTCAAGAGGCAACCTGTGTATTACAGTACGTTTAACTCAAATATGCCAGTAATTTATCACAAGAGGGCGCTCTGTCTCTGTTACCCACAATCATTCACCCGTGCCTTGACATCAGTGTAGATTTGGATTGTGAAAGAGTACAAACAGGGCAAAATAGTACCAAAAAAAAGCCTAGAGTGTAATAATCGTTTACAGAATGTCAACATACTTCTACCGGTAATTATAAAAGCCATTCAACAGTCAAATATTTTAGAATCGAAAATTATTCTTATTGTGAAAGATTAAAATTCTTAAATAATAACAGTTCTTGCTGTCGCTTTAAAATATTTTTCCTTTACTCTACAAACTAAATCAATAAGCCTGTCAGATCTATAATTTATAGGAAGGCCCCGCCCTCTGACTATGCGATTGGCTGACGCAGACGGTCTACTACAACTGATTGCTTGCCAATGGCGTATCGAACTGTCAATCAAGCCCGTTCATACTGCTAGTAGTTGACTGATATAGTGAGAGCAGCGCGCTGGAGGAGCGAGTGGATGTATGTGTGTGACTTTCATCTCATCTTCTGGAGGTCTTGCGGAGAAAGGAATCACTTTGAATGGCTGGATTTTTGTGGATAATGATGCATATGTGTGTTTTCTTTT
>JAFVLL020018788.1:0-19341 GCA_021397915.2 Tor tambroides
ATCTGTCCCTCTTTTAGGGTACGCTTACTCGAGGAAGCTCCTGGAGTTTTTTTTTTTTTTTTTAAATAAATTCTAATATCACTCATATTTTCATTGTGTCATTTTTATACTTGGGGAAAAGGAGCACAGATGGACATTATGGGGTAATTCATGGAGTAGTAGGTGGGGATGCCATGAAAAGAATTGGTGTAAGGGCCTAACCCTTAATCTTTGTAAAGGTGACATATTTAGTTGACATGCATAAGTACATGAAGGTTTAACAAGGACACTGTAAAATATATCTTTTATTTTAGTTGGAAGTAGATGCCATCTTAGGGATTGTAAGGTAACAATGTCATTTTGTGGAAAAACAAATTATTCAAAGCTCTGGTTTTATATAAAAACTGGAAGGAGTCTTTAATACACATATTTTAGAAGTTGTAATTCTGTATGAGTAAGTGTAAGTATATATATTTTTTTAAATTTAGCGAACAAGACTAGTACTGGCTAGGTGTCAGCATGATTGTGACCCAGTGTCAGCTCAGTTTCAGTACCCAGTGTCGGACCAGTGCCGGCTAAGTGTACCATTTTGGTTGGCGTGATTGTGGCCCAATGCCGGCAGTTTTGGCAGCTGGATTCGGGCCAGTGTATTTGGGCCGATTCTGGGGCGTTATTCATCCCATATCCTAATAAAAAAAAAATAAAAAAAAAAAAAATATATATATATATATATATTCTTCCAAGCCTTTGTGAATGTAATGGTGGAGGAGTTGTGACGACAAAGTGGGGATCCACGTACAAGCTTTATTTCAGAGAGCATAGTCGAAACAGGCAGGGTAAACACATCAGCAAACAACAACAGCAGAGACAAGGCAAAAGAGTAATCCAGATAAACAGACGATGGTAAGGGCAGGCAGCAAAAAAAGGAAATAGTCCAGGATCAAAACACGATAACACGGAAACCAGGAAACACGGAAGGCAAGACAATGGGAGGCTAAACATTCAATCACCAGCGAAGACAGGCCCTGCATTCCATTCAGAAGGGCTCATCCCTATGCCCTAATTCAATCCCTTCAAACGGTTTACCCACTGGAGTGAGAGCTTCAAAGGGTTGAAGGGTGTAGAGGAGCAAACAACTGTTTCTTGAAGTGCCCTTCTGCGTCATCATCCCGTGCCCACACGTAGGCACCGTCATCATGCAAAGAATCTGCTCAAAGGATCATGGGAGCCCGAAGTGTCCATCAGTTGTACCCTTTGTAATCCTTCATTCCGAAGGGCCCTTCGAAGTGACTAGTTTTGAGCACTTCGGTTTGGAACAACCCTTCAATATGGCGGCTATGATTGTTTTATGCTGAAGTGCCCTTCAGAGGGTGATATAACCCATTTGGAACGCACCGAGAGAGTGTGTGAGCTACTTTTAAAGTCCTTCTAATGTGAGACAGCAGTGAACTGATGATGAGATCTGATGAGAGACAGGTGATGCAATTGATGAGTCCATGCAAAGGATTATGGAATGTGGAGTCCTGGGTAAAGTGGAAAGAGTCTGGAGTGGAGTGCCCTCTAGCGAAACTCACGGGCACTCCAGCTAGAGATCGTGACAGAGCCCCCCACCAAAGATCGGCTTCCAGATGCTCCAAATAGAACCCAGTCAACAATTTGATCTCACAATGATGTCACCATGAGCTCACATGATTCTCATGATGTGGTCACAGTGTGTGAGTCACAGTGAGCTAAACACAGTGGCGTACCGTGGGGTTTCAGTCAGGGCCTTCAGTAAGCAACTGTAAACTACATGTACACATCTTACACATCTCTGTTACAGCTAACACAGCCATATGCATATAATGCACATATTATGCTGCACACAGGCTCTCAACAACAATGACGGCTGATCAACAATTTCAACAGTAGGCTAGATTAGTGTGGGTTAAATGCAGAGTAAATTTCCCTACATGGATCAGTAAAAGTAATGTCATGCACATTCACGTCACTCTAAAATGACGACGCGCTCACAGCAGCAAAACTGTACAAATGCTGGACATCCACACACCACATCACAGTATTATTATCAACGCAACATGTACACCTCCATAACAATGTGCATGATACAATACTCATCAAATAATAAAGCACTCACCTGTCACTTGTAAATAAAGTCCATGGGTCTGGCATTCCATGTCCCTTTACTCGTATTAAAAAGTAAACACAGCCAACAAATTAACTTGTGCTCGGTGCTAGCTGTTAGCCACTCATAGCACTCATAGTTGTAAGCTTTGAAATTGTGCATAAAAACTTTGCTGGCCTTTGTTAGCGAATTCGGTTTGGGTGTAGGTCTTTCTTTCTCAGTTATTCTCTTTTGTCTGCAAAAGAACGCCTTGAAAAAGGCGTTTTTAGTAGATCGGCAACGAGATCTGGTGTAGGCGCCGATGACTGCGGCTGTTATTTTCTTTTCGTTGAGTTTCACTTTCGTACCTTGGAAATCCCTGACTAAAGGGGCGGTCTAACGCTGGGGGTAGCACTGGGCACGTAGCTAGACCCAGAGGGCGGGCTGTCATTGAATGTCAAAATTTGATTGGCTGATGATTCTGTCACTAATGCTAGTAACAAATCAGATGTGACATCTTTTAACAAAAGGGTAGCACTATCTGTAGTACTGGCCATAGACTTTTTTAATGTAGGATATTCCAGTTCAGCCTCAACTAAACTAATCATAGGCAATTTTGTGGACATTACACAAAGGAAAATGATACCCAAATAATCAATAAAAACATTTTTCACACAATTTTATTTTTTTATAGGGCCAGCAGAGAAGGCCCTGCTGCTCCTGACGGCCCACCACTGGCTAAAAGTGTAATCACACAGCACACTCACTGTGTGCTCATACTATGGTCAAAATATGAGGTCACTGCACACTCACTGTGCGCTCATACTGTGATCACTGTGAGGTCACTGCACACTCACTGTGCGCTCATACTGTGATCACTGTGAGGTCACTGCACACTCACTGTGCGCTCATACTGTGATCACTGTGAGGTCACTGCACACTCACTGTGCGCTCATACTGTGGTCACTGTGAGGTCACTGCACACTCACTGTGCTCATACTGTGGTCAGTGTGAGGTCACTGCACACTCACTGTGTGCTCATAATGTGAGCTCACCATGTGAGACCACTGTTATATCATTGTGTTAAACTCATTCTGTTAGTTTAGTGTGTTAACTGTTCTCTAAAAAAGTTTTGTAATATTGGTCAGTAATAACACAAACATGTAGAATTTCATCTTTTATTTCCTTCAAAGTATTTCTACAATTCAGTTTCCTTATTTATTTTTATTTATTTTCAGTTTGGTATTGGCATTTGACACAAACATTTCAATTCGACAGATACATTCTGCTTCTGGTGTTGTTTTGGTGACTCCTTTTCGATTCTTAACATCGATTTCTTTGTCCCCTTGGAAAGCCTTGACATATGCTGAAACACAGAGAACAATATGTAAATTGTAATCAGTTGCTAACAACCTAAAAGGTGAAAATAACTAGTAGTTAAACAAAATATGAAACAAATCATGCATTCATGCTTACACAAAACATGCTTGTATAGTTACTGAAATATGGCCCAGAGTTAGTAATATAGTCTAGTAATGATCTGATTTGGGAAGTATAACAAATCATAAATAGTGCACTAAAGCCAGGGACACACTTAAAGACTAGCTGAAACATTGTAAGACTGAACTGAACACACTTATGATTTTAAATGCTGACTGTAAACACCTACTGAACATAACTGGCTCTGACTAGTTTGGGTGTGATCAGTTGTAAGTATCAAATTACATTCATAATCAGTCTTACAGTTGTAGTGTTTTCCTGGCTGAGCTGGCAAGGTTGGTTCACATGTACCTGGGTAATTCAAGTAGGGCTCGCTGCAGCCCACAAGATCCAGGGGGAGTGGTTGGATCCACATCTAGGGGGTGGAGATTGGTAGGTTTAAGGGTGGAGATGGGTGGGTTTAGGGATCAGGGGGTGGGGATGGGTAGGTTTAGGTATATGTAAAGTGGGAGGAGTTGGATCTGGATCCAACCACGCCCCCTGGATCTTGCGGGCTGCAGCGAGACGCTCCTCAGCTAATTTGGTAACATGGGGCCAGGCCACAGTGCATATTGGCATTATAATATCATATCAGCGTATGTGAATAGCAAATAAAGAAACCACTCACCATTGCTCCAGAACAAAACAGCAATTCCACGGTCGAAAGACTCTGACACAAATGCAAATCACTGTAGTGATGTTCGATTCCTGAACTAATTGTTCTTTAAGTCTGTTCATTCATAGGAAGTAACCGAACTGAATCGAATTTTAGTTCTGGGCTGATGATGCAAGACCCACAGCCGAAATCTGTTGATCCGCTGATAAATAACATTTTATTAAAACTGTCAGATTCTTGTCGTTACTGATAGCCACGTGTGCAGCGTGCCAACATACAGCGCTGTGCGCTACGGCCGTTAGTTCGAATCCTGGCTCGAGGACCTTTCCTGATCCCACCCCCCTCTCTCTTTCCACTTCTCTTGTCAGATCTAAACTGTTTTATCATAATAAAGGCAAAACCACCAAAAATAAATCTTAAAAAAATACTAATGCAAAATCATTTATGTAGAGAAATGTAAATAAATTGTATTATAGTTTATTGTGCATGCAGATTAGGCTATAATTTAAGTTGTTACACAAAATGAAAGAGCTTATAAGGAGTTTCTCTCTATATACTTTGGACATAGAACATATCAGCGTTTCTGCATCAATGTATGTAATGTGTGCTGTAGCCAGGTGGAGGAACAAGGTACTGAGGCAGAGCTGGCAGAGCAGAGAATCAGGGCGAAGTCAGCGGAGTAGGAAGCCAAGGCGGAGCAGTAAGTCAAGGCGGAACCAGTGGAGCAGAGAACCAGGGTGGTGTAGTGAGCCAGGGCGGCGCTGATGGAGCAGGGAACCAGGCAGAGCTGAGATCCACCAGAGTGGAGCAGAGAACCACCACAGCGGAGTGGGCGGAGCCGAAGACCACCAGAGCATAGCTAAGGACAACCACGGTGGAGTAGGCGGAGCCGAAGACCACCAGGGTGGAGCAGAAGACCACCAGGGCAGAACTGATGGTGCAGGAAACCAACAAGTTGGATCCGGCAGAACTGGAACAAAGAACACAGAGATGTTAACAACGGCCTCTGCATCTGTAACAGGACCGGCAGACAGTTCAGAAACAGCATCTTTGACTGTAACAGGGCGAGCAGGGAGTTCAGGGGTAGTCCTTTTGACCGTGACTGGACAGTCACAGAGTTTAGAGACAAACTCCTTGGTCATTACAGGACAAACAGAGGGTTCGGGACCGGCCTTTTTGACCAGGACAGGACAGTCACAGGGCAGGCTTGAAGTTCATTGACGGTCTCCTCAATCGGGACAGCACAAACTAAGAGTTCAGAAACGGTCTCGCTAGCCATGACGGGACAGGGACATGGCCATGTCAGGACAGACTGAGGGTTCACAGACGGCCTCCATAGCCATGACAGGACAAGCAGAGAGTTCAGAACCAGTCTTTGAAGCAAGACACATAGTAAATTTATAGGTGGCCTCCTTAGCCATGACAGAACAGTCAAAGGGCTCAGAAACGACCTTCTTGGTCATGACAGGGCAATCAGGGAGTTCGGGATCAGCCTTATTGACCATTGTAGGGCAAACAGAGAGTTCGGGAGAGGCCTCTTTGAATGGGACAGGTAATTTAGTGAATTCAGAGGTGGTTTCTGTGACTATGACAGAAAGGACTGGGAGTTCATAAACAGTCTCACAGACTGCAACAGGCCTGACTGAGGATACACAGGTGGTCTCCATGACCGTGTCAGGACAGACGTAGAATTCATAAATGGACACGCCTGACTTTAAGGGAGCTGAAGCAAACACCCCTGCCAACTCTGGAGGTTCTGCAGGGGACGCCGCCACCTCTGGAGGTTCTGCAGCAGTAGCAACAGGAGCTTCAACAGACACAGATAGATCAGAGACGGCACTCGCGGCCATAACAGAGGCATCAGGTAACAGGGAGAGTTCGATAATAGTGTCCGTGGTAGAAACAGAGGTGACAGAGAACACCGTGAGCTCAGGGAAAAGTGCTGATGTGGTCTCGGAAGGAGCTGGAATGGATATTTCTGCCGTGAAAGGTTCTGCAACAAAAGTTGCCACCTTAGAGGAAACTGGAACAGACTCAGGGACAGGAAATGGCTCTGGGACTTGATTAAAGGGCTGGAGTAAGCTCTGGATCAGACTCAGGGACAGGAAGAGGCTCAAAAATGGATTCTGGAACTAGAGCAGGCTTGGGAATAGATTCGGGGAACAGGGCGGATTCTGGGACAGACTCTGGGACTAGAGTGGACTCGGGAACAGATTCGGGGAGTAGAGTGGGCACCACCACCTCGGAAAGTTCTGCAGTGGAGGCTACCACCTCTGGGGGAACTACGGTGGTGTGTGCGGCCCAAACACACAGAATGGCCATAGCCATAATTGGCAGGACAGAGAGTACATCGTCTATCCCAGAAACTGAAGGTGCTGTGACTGGGGAACTGGAGTGAGTAGCAGCCGGCAGGCCCGAGAACGTTGAAACAGTGCCGCCCGAGAACACGGAATCTGCGTGGCTCGGGATGACAGCTATGATGTGACGAGACTCTGGACGATCAGCTGTGACCTGACGAGACTCAGGGAGATCAGCTGTTATTTGACTTGACTCAGGGAAGGCAGCCATTTCATGGAGAGTCTCTGGGTTTGCAAACATTTTGTGAACAGTCTCTGCATTGGCAGCCATTTTGTGGAGAGACTCTGGGCTGGCAGTCATTTTGTAGAGAGACTCTGGAAAGGCTGACATTATATACCATCCATTGGTGGGGCGCATGGTCCACTGTGATCATGAACATCCTCCCCAGCAGTTAACAGATTCAGGACTCCTCATTTTATAGTCAATGCCCCTTTTTCCACTGCAGCGTACATGGCTTAAGAGCTGATCTAGAAAACTGGGAGTTCCTCCCCCTCTGAGCACTGGAACAAGATGGCTCCTAAATTTGTGTGAGATGTGCCAACCTGGAGGATGCAGGGCAATGGAAAGTCAGGTGCATGAAGCAGGTGACAGAACATCAGCACTGTCTTCACCCTCTGGAAGGCCTTCTTTATTTTTTCCATCCAGGAAATTTTCTCTGGATGTCCTTTATTTGGTAGGGTCCAAAAGGAGACATTCCACAGATAAGAAAGTGGGGATAAAACATTGAGAATACCCTGCCAACCCCATGAAGGCACCTGCATTTTGTTGAGGGGTTCAGGAAAATATTTGATCCCATCCAAGTACGCGTCAGTCCAAGGTTGCATTTCAGGGGGTTGTAAGTCCAGCCCTTTGTAAGGTTTATAACACATAGATATGTTCATGTCCCCAGGCATAATGAGTTCGATGCCTATCCAATTGAAGTGGATAACTCAGTTATTGAAAGTATGATTGGGGCTTGGTGGAGGTGGAGTGTTTTTTTTTTTTTTTTTTGTACAATACAGATTGTGTCAAAGCAGATTTACAGTGTCAAACAGGAAAAGAGTGTGTCAATAATGCAAGAGGACAATAACAATGAGTCATTTTTCAGTTAAAGTCAGT
Source organism: Tor tambroides (assembly GCA_021397915.2). NCBI lineage: Eukaryota > Metazoa > Chordata > Actinopteri > Cypriniformes > Cyprinidae > Tor > Tor tambroides. The sequence continues at coordinate 7,635 of JAFVLL020018788.1, forward strand.
TCCGTCAGGACCTCTTCCGTCAAAAAGAAAACCATAGACAATCCTTTAAGTCAACTTTTATTGAAATGTTTTCTAAAGTTACATTTGGCGGTATGGCTCTGTTCCAAGTTCCCTGTCCTTTTCATGAACTCCATGAAAGATAAGACAGGGAACCAGCAGCAGCTTCAGGGGCAACCCTCCTATTTTAAGAATAGGAGAGCAGCACAAAAAATCCCCCAATAGACCATACCAGGTAATCCTCCCTGGCTCTTCCTGCTAAGGAAGAGAATACTCTAAGGAAGGAATACTCTAAGAGAATACTGTAAGGAAGAGAATACTCTAAGGAAGAGCCAGCAGAGGAGCCAAATGAGCATTGCAAGAAGCCAATTTATTGCTTTAAAAAAGCCAATCAACTATGTGAAGTCAGCATAAGAAATGAAGCAAGAAGTAATAAATATTTATATAAGTAAATACACCCAACTGCTACTAAAGCCATGCATTTTATTTTAAACCACAGATTAGAGAGCTGCACTCATAGCTTTTTGAGCCTCAAGGATGGCTCGAGCATCGGGTAACGTTCATAAGCAACTGAAGACCATCGCCCCATGGCCTTCAAGGTAGAGACAGGAGAGGAGGAAGCTGCAGTCGTAGCAGCCCCTTTGCACAGAGAATGAGCTGTGTAACGTTCTGGGGAAAGACCACAGTATTGGCAGAGAAGGCGGAGACGGGAGGCAAACCAGGCTCTGGACATAGGTTTTCCCTCCTCTGTGGAAAACAATGGGTCCTGCGGACCAGCTTGTGGACGGCTTCTCAAGTAGGCCAACATGGAAGACAGAGGACAAAAAACTGAGTTAGATTCAGAAATAAAAATTACTGTGCCTTCCTTGTTTTTATCAGTTTTAGAATGCTTTAGATATACGGTGAAGTAGTGAGAATAAATGGTTACATCAGAAATTGTGAGGTCTTGTGATGGATTAAAAGTATCAGTGCGTGTGGTAAACTCGCCACCTCTGAGAAAACCATAGAAAGCTGTGAGCAAAGCAGACTCTAGCATTAAATCAGTATAAGACCCAAAGCATCCTTCTCTTAAACGTGATATTAACTTTAGCAAGAGTGGGAGCGTGAAGGGGAGACGTTGATCGTTGCCTTGAGGTTTTTCTTTTTTGAGGCCATTAAGCAGGAGACGAATCAATGGATTATGTCTCATGCCTGGTGGAGGTGTGAAAGTTTCTGTTTCCTTAAACTAGTTTGTCATGCATTTCTTTATTTCAACAGATTTACAGGTAAATCCTAGTATTTTAAATTTGCGATTAATCGTGATTAATCACAGTCCATGATTAATGATAGCACTAATTTTAATACTTTCTTGCGCAGTTATATCGTTGGGTAATTATACTGTAAAAAAAATGCGGGCATCAGGGAGCCACTATTAATATGCTGGGCATTGAAACTGCTTTCGAATGCACGATCACTTTTTAGTTTCGAGATTCGCGATCGCATATACTCTGTGAAGCGGCAGTACTTACCACACATTTTACAAGGTCAGATGCTTGTCAGTGGTGCTCAGGATCTGTAAATCTTTCACCATCATCCTCAGTCATCTCTCCTTACTCTGTTTATGTGGTAAGTGAAATCTTATGTACTGCAATGTAACAGGCTACCGCTAGCAAGGAGCTAACCATGTCCCTTTAGTGGCTCACGTTATTTTATTAGAACACGTTATTTGCTTTCCATGCCTTTCTGAATACAGACACCAACCCATCCCTGCACTTCACATCCCCTGCACAGCCTGGAACATAACATTTATTTCCATGATCTGCCATTTTTGCTGTTGTCCCCTCTTGTTTCTTCACAATACCTGCAGAACTTCTGATGATTCGGCTGGTGGCTGGCATAGAAGATGGGCGGGTATATGCAAATGTTGGGGGTGTAACTATTAGTGATCCTGACTGTAATGACTGTCAGGATCACAGGATGTTCTGATTTGCCTATTTTTCAATGGTCTTTTGCCTTCATGAGATTTACATAAGAAGGAGGAAACAATGGTGTTTGAGGCTCATGGTATGTCATTTCCATGTACAGAACTGTTATTATTCAACTATGCCAAGGTAAATACAGTTTTCCATTATATGGCACCTTTAAGGTCTTTAACTGACTTTGAGGGGTCAATGAGCCTGGCTATGAAAGACCTTCCCTGTGGAATTATTCGCATCACGGAATTAAGATGGCCTAGTAAAGAGAGCAAATCTCTTTTAGAAAAAGATGCTGATTTTTTAGCATTTCTCATAACTTCTCTAATGTGATTTAATTTCTCTGAATCAAATATTTCAAGCAAGTTTTTACAGATGAGAATAATCAGGCATCCAAGACAACCCTGCAATAAAACCTTGAACAAGACCAGTTATTAAGTAATTGACGAAACAGCGATTAGGGTGATTTCTCAACGCCCGACCCAGCTTTGAAATGTTGACTGGGGTTGATGGATTTATTTCTTTTTCTCCTTTTTCATAAAGCGTGTTCGTCTCGGGCACACAGATTTGGGGTGGCCGTCTCCACAGTAACTACAAGCATGAACATATTTACAATTATAGAATTTGCAAACATTTTCATTAAAATTATAACACAGTGGAGTGGCAAATGGCATCACCTTAGGATCAGGTTGCAAGCTTGAGCCAGGCTTAGGAGACTTGAGAGAGAGATTAGGCACAAATTGGGCGTGTGAGTGTGAGAGCCACAGATCGAGCAGGAGAGAGCTTGATGACCACTAAAGTAAAGTAAAGCCATATCACCCTGTAGCCCAAGCTGAAGCTAAGCAGGGTTGAGCCTGGTCAGTACCTGGATGGGAGACCTCCTGGGAAAAACTAGGTTGCTGCTGGAAGAGGTGTTAGTGAGGCCAGCAGGGGGTGCTCACCCTGTGGTCTGTGTAGGTCCTAATGCCCCAGTATAGTGACGGGGACACTATACTGTAAAAAGCACCATCCTTCAGATGAGACATTAAACCGAGGTCCTGACTCTCTGTGGTCATTAAAAATCCCAGGATGTCCCTCGAAAAAGAGTAGGGGTGTTACTCTGGCATCTTGGCCAAATTTGCCAATTGGCCTCTGACCATCATGGCCTGCTAATCATCCCCATACACTGACTGGCTTCATCACTCTGTCTCCTCTCCACCAATAAGCTGGTGTGTGGTGGGCATTCTGGCACACTATGGCTGCCGTCGCATCATCCAGGTGGATGCTGCACACCGGTGGTGGTTGAGGAGATTCCCTCCCTTGTATGTAAAGCGCTTTGAGTGCCTAGAAAAGTGCTATATAAATGTAATGAATTATAAAGTGTCTGCTGATGAGAGTTAAGTTGACTACAGATCAGTCCAGTCTCTAATTGAATCGCTGAATGAACATGGCAACTTTTGCGGAGAAAGATTTCTGATATTCATAGAAGAGAGTTCCTCCATCTGTCAGAGCTAAGTCAGCGATAATGGCTAAATATGTGTCTAGCTCGCGTCTACGAGACGGAAAAGCTTCACATATAACATCTCTGTATACTCCAAATGCCACGATAAATTCGGCTAGAGTCGAAGGTTTTGAAAGTCGGGGGTCACCGTCTTTAAGCATTACGGACACATCGCCACAATCAACAACCCGCCTGTCACTTAGGGGGCAGTCGTGGCCTAATGGATAGAGACTCGGACTTGTAACCCGAAGGATGCGGGTTCAAGTCTCAGGTCCGGCAGGAGTTGTTGGTGGGGGGAGTGAATATCCAGTGCTCTCTCCACCCTCAATACCATGACTGAGGTGAGACCATTGAGCAAGGCACCAAACCCCCAACTGCTCCCTGGGTGCCACAGCATTGGCATTGACTGTGTATGTTTGTTCACTACTCACTGCTTTGTGTGTGCACTTGGATGGGTTAAATGCAGAGCACAAATTCCAAGTATGGGTCACCATACTTGGCCACATGTCACGTCCTTTCTTTATTTCTTGGCCCAGTAATATTTTAACAAAGTTGACATCATTACCTGCAATGATTTGGCTTCTCAACTGATGGGAGATTGCAGCAGTTGGCGAAAAGAATGTAGAACCAGTGGACACGGGAACTGCACTTCCCATAGTCCTCCGCGGGATTGTCGCCGGAATGACGTCATCAACCTGTTGCTCGGCTCCAGGTAGTCGCACCGTGGTTGATGTGGTGTTCAAGGAAGCTGGAGAGCCTGGATTCTGGAGTTCATGTCAGAGATCGAAGACTGGATACTTGACAATGTTGACAACACTGGATCATTGTTTTGAATCGTGGAGTGGCTTGATCGGGCTGAGCTGGAAGGACCACATGCCCGTTTGGGTGCACCAGTGGCCGAAGTGGAAGCCGGCTCGAGGTTTTTCCTTTTCTGCATATTTTTCTTGCCGGAGGTTTGAGGAGGAGGTGGAGAGTGGGGAGCTGGGACATCAATACTTTCACAAAGCAAGGTAAACAGTTCCTCATGAGTAGCTCCGGTTGGAACCGGGATATGGCTTTTAAACAGAACCTCCAATATCTTAGGCAGAGGCCAGTCGCTAATGCCGGGAGGACAAGAGGATTTACTTGCCAAACGAGTGCTCCGACGGACAGAAACATTGTTCTCATCTAGAATAGCTTCCCCTGTTTGGCTTTGATGTTGTTGAGATTCTTCGATTGATTCGACCCACGGATCTTCGTCATTGGCAGCAGAAGACATGATAACCAGCTGGGTGAGTAACGTCAAAAACAAGCGTAATTTCATGGTACGGCAACATACAGTGAGGTTCTTGCAAGCAGCGTACAGAGGAAGCAGCAAAGCAAGCAGACAGAAGCTGTGTTTAAGTAAGGCGCCCTGTTTGAGATTTGCCAGTTGAGTGCTTAGGAGTCAGATCAGCTGATAGGGGCTGGGTTTGAATTTTCCCAATCAGCTGATAACAGAGCTTTACTATGAGGCCTGCCTGAACTAACGCAGAAAGCTTGATTTCATTGATGATTCAGTGATGTCATCATCCAGTTCAACTTTCTTCCAATAGTGTTTGTGCAATCAGTCAAGCATCCCCAACTAAGCAAGCCAAAGGTGACAGTGGCAAGGAACCAAAACTCCATCGGTGACAGAAACGGTTTTGGCACACCGGGCAGCACTGTTGGACTTCAATTTTATTCCCTGGCCAGTTAAAGAGATCCCAAAGTCATTACAGGGTGTTGGCTGCCTCCACATATCCAGCCTTTGTGTGGGAATGAGCCTGCTCAATGACCAGCTCAATCTTGGTGCGTGGGGCCACTAGCAGTCATTTTTACTCACCCTACCTGATCATCACGCAATATAAGATAGCATTCTGGCCCTGATAGATATTCCTTGACTCACTTCAACCATTCTAACCTGCCCCCAGCAGGTTATTCTTCCAGTTATTCTTTCAGAAACTACCTTGTCTTCCCTGCTGGAAGAGATACAAGTATTCTGAGCCTCAACCTCTCAGTGATGGTCAGTGATGCAACAGTCTGTCTAAGCCTGGCCTAGTGACAGGGGGACAGATAAGTGCTAGAATACACTACACGACTAGATTTTTGCCCCAATTTACAGTCTGGAGAAGCTGACTCTAGTTGCCAGAGCCAGAGTCAGAGTCAAAATCAAAGTCAGAGCCAGTCTACAGATTTGAGTTGACAGATTGCACAGAAAATCATGTAGTGTATGATGGTCACACACTTTTTTTTTTTTTTTTTTATCTTCAGACTCTGATTCCATCTAGTTGGAGGATATCAAACATGTTTAACTTTTTGAGAGAAAGTTAGGTCAGAGAAACTACTTGGAGAATCTTTACAAGTGCACTGAGATTGCCTCTTGCTTGCAAGGCTTCGTCTGTTGTGAGCTGTTTTGTGCCATTGCCTGTGTTTCCAAATGAAAGGACAAATAACAGTACTGACCTTGAGCCTCTGAAGAACTCTAAGAACCAGATAATTCCTGAAATGTTGTGTTGTTGGTTCAAACAGCTTTCTAGCTACCCACTGTGCCTACCAAAAAATATAATATAGAGTATTATACACACAGTATTACATTGTTATACACACAGTTTTTGTTTTTTGCATACTTTCCAGTGCTGGTTACAGTCTGCTGTCACTGAACATTCGCAGTGTGCTCAAGTACTGCCAGCTGAGTACAAGTTGGCCATTCAACTGATACCGTGCTACTGTCAGTCACTGAAGCCTTGCGGATTGCAAAAGCTGATTCCAAATCATCAGTTCTTATTCTGCTGGATCTATCTGCCACTTTTCACATTGTGAATCATCAGATCCTTCTGTCCACCCTCTCATCACTGGGCATCACAGGGATCCCACTTCGCTGGTTTGAATACTATCTCACAGGTAGTTCTTTCAGGGTGGCCTGGGGAGGAGAGATATCCAAAGCACATCAACATCTTGGCATGGATGAAAGAACATCACCTCCAGCTCAACCTGACAAAGACTGAGCTTATCGTCTTCCCTGCCACTCCAACTCTACAGCATGATTTCACCATCCAGTTAGGTTAATCAATAATTATCCCATTAAGTTTGGTCAAAAATCTTAGTGTAATCTTTGATGACCAGCTGACTCTTAAAGACTACATTGCAAAAACTGCTCAATCTTGCAGGTTTTTCACTACACAACATGCTGCACAACTTCTTGTCCAGGTCCTTGCCATTTCTAGGCTGGACTACTGCAATGCTCTTCTGGCCGGACTCCCATCATGCACAATCAAACCTCTACAAATGATTCAGAATGAAGCAGCATGACTGGTCTTCTATGAGCCCAGAAGGGCCCACGTCACACCTCTCTTTATCTCCCTGCACTGGCTACCGGTTGCGGCTCGCATCAAGTTCAAGATATTGTTGCTTGCATATAGAACAGCCACACGCTCAGCGCCCACCTACTTCCACTCACAATTACAAATCTTCATCTCCTCCAGAAGTCTGAGATCCACTAGTGAGTGACGCCTTGTGGTACCATCACAGAAAGGCACAAAATCACTTTCCAGAACATTTTCGTTCACTGTTCCTGGCAGGTGGAATGATCTTCCCACCCCTATCCGGAATGCTGATTCCCTGACACTTTTCAAGTGACAGCTGAAAACTCATCTCTTTCGTCACCATCTGACTTCATCCTAAAAGCAAACAAACAAACAAACAAACAAACAAAAAAACAAAAGAAAACCAACAACTTTGCTTCTCTTTACTGAATCCCTAGTCTAGCTTGTACCTATTTGAACAATGCCTAAACTTAGTATTACTAGCATTTCCTGTGTCTATTTGCCTCTTTAAGATGAATCGGTTGATGTATTCCATAAATTGTAACTCGCATTGAATAAATGCGTCTGCTAAATGAATACATGTAAATGTAAATGTAAATGTAAGCAAGCATTGAGGGGTTATGAAAGTGGAGGCTTTTGGTACAGTACTTCAGCACTACTGAATGGAAAACGTCAAGCTTACCTGAACAAAACAAATATATATTGATTCCAGTGTTCAGCACCGTGTACACGCTATGTCCAATAACATGCATTATTGTAGTGTAAACTTACTGTATGCTTGAAGAGGGCCATTTGGCTAAGGTCCTTCAGGAGACCATTGTCCAAGACAAGGGTTTGTAATGTACTGAAGGCTTGAGAATCTTTTTCAAGCCATTTCTTTATTCTCTGCTGGTCAAAACTGAGCTAACTATGCAGACATCTTTGTTGCTTTCCAGTTCAGTCCAGTTCCTCAGTCCATATATGAACCACACAAATGTGATTGAGAAGTGACTTACGCCTTTTGATCAACTCCTGATAAAAAAAAAAAAAAAAAAAAAAGATTTGATATTATGTAGCTTTACTATGATTAGAAACATTGGAATCACAGGTACTGGAACACAATCACACAACTAATATCAGTGTCATCTCCACAAGTCACACAGCAAAACCACAAGTGGTTGCAAATACTCTTAATCAATGGCTGTTATTCTCCATTGTCTCCGTAGCATTTTCTTGAGCCTTCCTACCAAAATAACAGAACAACTTCCATTTTTATCAAACCTTTTATGATCAACAACACAGCATAGTCAATGTTTCATTTTGTGTAGTAGAAGTTTTATAACTTTTTTTAAAATAAAAAAGTAGATAATAAACATATGTTGAAAGTATTTGTTGTAATATAGACTGAATCAAGACAGTACATATAATGCATGAGGATTTTGTTGTTTAAAACATTACATACCCCTCACCACATAGCAGACATCAAACTTGTGGTGAATGTCTATCAGTGCATCTATCAGTGGTCACCACAATTATCTTAATGCCTTCATACCAAATTCTGTTTACTGCTCTCTTGAAACCAACTGGCTCCATTGAAACAGAGCTAGACGTTTCTGTGACCTGTTAAATAGACCAATAAAAAGTGAGACATAAACACATTACAAAGATTGCTGAATAACACATCACTTTTGTGAAGTCTTTGTCTTAGGAATCACAGAAATAACCATTTATCAGTGTACACACAGGCAAGCTGTGCTGCATTATCAATAACATGCAGAAAAACATGTAGAATACATACAATATTGTGAGTAATTGTTTTTCTTTGATAAGAGACTAATCATTTTAGTTATGCATTACCATAACAATATAACACTAAAGCCATGAACACCTACTTGCACCAACTCAAAGTGGACAGTTTTGTCCATCATATCATCCATCACATGTATTTGTCCATCACATGTATTACACTTTGCTGAAAATCCAGCACTGAATGTAGAAAGAGGAGAAAACAAATAATTTAAAAAAAATGTCTTTGCTCGCATTCCCAATGAATGCTGGTGAGGCTCCCAGATATCTTTTTCTTTCCTGTAATCAGTGCACCACATTCTTGACATCTTCTAGGTTAATCAATGTTGACTCTTTTACAATCCATTTCCTTTCTTTCCATGTCAGTTGTTCTTCCACTTCTTCTGTTGTAGTAGTTGTACTCGAGGCAGATGTGGAAGTAGGTGGAACAAAACATCCTTCTTTTCTGATGGAGGATCTAGTGAAAGCATGCTGACATCTAGGTCAGTGCTTCCATCAGGCTCCTCTTCACAATGAGCTGGTTCCAAGCTGAGGATAAGCACAGGTAAGTACCATTTTGATGAACAATAAAACACAGGCATCCTCACTCTCCATTATAAACAAACAGCGTCAGCTTACTTGTGAATACGTGCTGAGGACCGTTGGCCCAGGCTGTGGATTAAAGGCAATAGTGTTGCAAATAATGTGCTGTTTCCAATCATTTCACTTCATAAGACCTCGATATATCGCCAGGAGCCAAGAGTATTAATTTGGTCTAGCCTGTATATGTTTCTTTGACTCTCAAAAAGTGACAGCCACAGACATGCTTGTATGAATCGCCAAGGTCAATGGTTTCACCTAAAAATCTTCTTTACTGTTATACTGAAGAAAAAAGTCACCTACATCTTGGATGGCCTGAGGGTGAGTAAGTTAATAGCAAATTTTCATTTTTGGGTGAACTATCAATTTATTAAATAGAACACCATGACAAAAAGCCAGTAATTTGACTACATTAAAAATTAAGTTCATTTTGGAGAATACAACTTTCTTGATGTTTGTGCATATGTATCTTCCAATGTACATTTTCAGTGCTTGTGTGTGGACTGTATGTGTGATATGTGTTTTTACAAAGTTATTATTGTGTGTTTGAGTGATAGTGTCTATGTGAGAGTACCTGAAAAGTCTCCTAATGTCTAAATAAGTTGCTATTTGAGCTTTCAGGCGTGGGAAGTTCTTTAGTGATTTAGTGAACTGTACCATTATTTGGAATGTGATGTCGGGGCATCAGTGTATTGAGGGACTGTATTTGTTGATCTTTCCATTAAAGAAAATGTTGAGCCATATTTTCACGGACTTGAGAGCATTTGTAGTCTGTCTTGAGTTTGCATCAGTTGCAGAGGTTCATGCAGCACTGAGTCTGACGTGAAACCAGGCTTCTTGCACCCCAACGTACTGTTGCCTCGCGAAGAGTTGAAACTGTGAACTCACTTGAGAATTGGCACCAAAACCTTGACAGGTTAAGTCAGCTCTCCTTCATAGGGCTTTGTGCAATATTAGTGTTGTTTACATGTTATCATTGGACACCAACCAAAGGTCATCATGCACATCAGTACATCTGTCTCCGCCGAATGCATCGGTGTCCCAGTGTAGGTGCTGCTTGGGTTGTTTATGTAGTGGCACATCAGGTTACATTATCCCTTGGCACATCAGGTAAGACTTGTGGTCGGCAAGTGTGTCTGTAAGCTATATTTGAATATGGGCATTCAGCACGCCAATAAATGTGGCAGAAAACAAAAATTAAGCTTCATCACAGTAGTCATTGCTTGCGCATGTTTTTCAGTGTATGGATTCCGGGTTTAAAATGTTTGTATTTTCCGTTAATCATTTTCCTCTGTCTCATAAATGCTCACAGCTTCATACATACATACATACATTTATCGCGCACTCGCATAGACAAAAGCATTTGTTTAGTTGTGTGCACCAGTTAAATAGGTTGTGCTGCCTTTTTTGGTAACTTATTTATTTTACAAGGAATAACAGTCAATTTTATAATGGTTATTTTCTGAAATGAGTCTACCTTGATGATTTATGTGGCCAACAAATGTGACCTCTGGAGGGTGCAGCATTTCGAAATAAAGCAGCTACTATTCAAAGAGTGAACTTAAGAATATCCAAATAAGAGTGTGTGTTATAAGACAGCTAATGACGTTGTTCAATGTGCTAGTTTTCAGATCCCTTCTACTCAGAAAGGGAGATAAATGCTCTAAAACAAACAGAAGCACTGAAGCTCCTGGAAGTTCAGAGAGTTCAGAAACAGCAGCAGCAAACAACAACAACAACAACAACAACCATAACCACAAGTCTACGCCCCCCAACAAAGATTTTTTTTTTTCAAAGCCCCTCCATCTGCATCTTCCAGATTGTCTAGGACCTTCTTCAGTGACTTGAGAACCTTTTTTCCAAGGCTCCTCCATCTGCAAATTCCAGATTGCCAGAACCTTCACCTCCAAGGTACCTGCATTGGTGTCTTCCAGACTACAAGGACCTTCTTAGTGCTCCATGAGTTCAGCATTCCCCAGCACTTGGTATTAAAGACTGTGAATCAGAACCCAACTCTTTTCCAATGCAATGTGGCCCAGCACAACCAGTGAAAGACCACCATTAGATGTATCACTTGATTACTTTACCAAACCTCTTTCCAGAGACCTTGGTAGTATTGTGTATTGTCAGAATTGTCCTGAGTCTTCCTCTTCACTCATGTTAGCAGTAGTCACTGCAAGAGTGAGGGTGGATCACAGTAGTGGTTCGACAAAGGCCTCTCATGAGCTTGCTTCCTCTCAGCTGTCTCAACACTAACCCCCTGATGATTCAGGGACTATAAGATGCAGTAGGCAAATGGCCTTGACCCGTATCCTTTTATTTGTGTTTGAACTTCCATTATGTATTACTCTGTAACAGTTTGCTGTGTAAGTATGTTTACAACTTTGTTTCATGTTGCTGTTCGTGACAATTCTGTTTACTTTTCCTGTGTTTTAATAGGCGGTGTCACTGGAAGCAACATCTTGAGGAAAAATGGGTGGAGCCATTATGTGGAATTGTACTCGGTTACTTTCGTAACCTCGGTTCCCTGAGATATGGGAACGAGTACTGCGTCGTAAGACGCTGTATGGGAAAAACTCTTTTTTCCTCTT
>JAFVLL020018789.1:0-20203 GCA_021397915.2 Tor tambroides
TTTGCAATACAATATGAACACAATAAGTACATTGTACTTATTTTCTGATGTAAGTACATAGTAGTTAAGGCCACCTAATATAAAGTGTGACCCAAGTTTCTTTTTAATTAGCTCTGCCTCTGTTGGTCAGAAAGAATAAAATATAAAGAGAGGTATGCAACTATGGTTCTAGAGTTCAGGATGTCCGCCAGCGATTTCTATCACTTGGAATCAGATCAACAAACTCTGAAAACACACACACACACACACGTTTGTTTTTGTGAATTGTGAGGACATTCCATAGGCGTAATGGTTTTTATACTGTACAAACTGTATTTTCTATTGCCCTACACCAACCCTACCCCTTACAGGAAACTTTGTGCATTTTTACTTCTAAAAAAACTCATTCTGTATGATTTATAAGCCTTTTGAAATATGGGGACATGGGGTAATGTCCTCATAAGTCACCTTCTCCTTGTAATACCTATGTCATACCCATGTCATTATACAAATTTGTCCTCATGTGTCACAAACACACACACACACACACACACACAGAGACATCTATACTGTGCAAAATCTGTGCTCAGAAGTAAAGTAACCTTAGAACATTACCTGCTTCTGAGCAGATTATTTTTTAGAGAATTGCTATGGCTACTTGCGTACCTTAAAAATGACATTGAGGTTGTGCGTTTATTCTGAGTAAAATGTACCAGATGTTGCTTACTCTGATCATGTATACTTTCTGGAAAACCCCTCTATTATCTATCAGTGTTCTTGGAATGTAGGTAAAATTCAAGGGCTGTATATAATAATGTAAAATATACCATGGTCCACAGTTTAAAAAAATTTGATTTCAAATTTAATTAAAAAAATACAGTGACATTATAAATGTTGAGATTATACAGGTAAAGGTGCTACGTTTTAAGAGAAAGCAAAGTATTTAATTGTGTCAGGTAGGACAGACATATGAGAGCAACATGTTGATCTCATTAGCAATGATAACAGCACCTGGGTGAAGATCTTCAAGTAGGTAGTGACAAGAAGTCATCTGCCAGACATCTAAGTAGATTACTCCATCAATATCTTTGAACATCTTTTGCATTACTGTGTTCAGCTGCATCGCATACCAGTCACTTTGAAAAATGTCCTGGAACAACACAGATATGCAACAAAAATTACTTTATGCATTAACATATATGTTGCGTTTATATCGGTCTGTCACATGTTATGCTGTACATGACATTAAACCTACTTTGACTTTATTGGCGTATCTAGTAAAATAGAAATAGTTCACTCATAACTTATATACTCTAAAAGGAGTTATTTATAGCAAAATGTCCAGTAACCATTCGTTGTGACCATTTTTCATGGGGTAAAAAATAAAATAAAATGTTGTTCTGTTTATCCCACAGATGTATCATATTAAGAAAACAAGATAGAAAACTACTGAAAACAAAGTAGGATTTGAAGTGACCAAGTGTACCTTTAGCCCTGCAGTGTTTCCAGACTTGATGACGACGGTGGTCTGTGGTGCACGACTCAGCAGCACTACAACAGACTTACGAATTTTGGCCACTTCATGAACATAAAATGTTATTGGGTGAAACATCAGGTGGGCAAAGATTGTGAAGACAACAACTGCATGAGAACCACCAGCTATTTCATCAATATCATTACCAATATAATGCAGGTCGGTCATGAGCATTTTAGTAAACCTCAAAGGAACACCATGTGGCCTCCAGTGAATAATGATATTATTTTTCAACTCCACAGCCATCAGGGGTCCACCTGTAGGAGGAGTGTGGAGGTCCATTCTTTTTATGCCTAAGAAAGACAAGTATAGCATTAGACTCATTGTTTTATTAATTTATCAAATAGCTTTACAGAGTTTATTTACTTATTGTACACTGCAGGCCAAAAGTTTTATGGGCACGTAAAGGATAATAAAATTCTGTCATCATTTACACATCCTCATGTTGTTACAAAACTGTATGACTGACTTTCTTTTGCATAAAACAAAAGAGACACTGGATAATGTTTCATGTCCATAGAGTAAAAGTAATCCAAATGTATGAAGGAAAAAAAAAAAGTTTGTTTCACAAAAGAAAGCAAATCATACAAGTGTGGACATGGACATAAATGTGAGTAAATGATGATAGAATTTCAATTTTTGTGTGAACTACCGCTTAAAGGTGCCATTGGTGATTGTCTTCAGAAACATTTTTTGTTATTCTGGTTGAAAGTCTCTTCACATCCTGATAGTAATCATTAAGTTAAGTGGTCTAAATGTATTTATCTGTATTTATATATTCTGTGGAAGGTGTAGGACCAAGAAATGTTCGTCCAATCAAAACGCTCGGTCCGAGCGTTTTAATTGGCTTTCCTACCTGCCTGTCAACGCATGTATTTGCATACCTCTGCACACCCTGTTCGCGCAGACACGATACGTCATCGGCGCGTTCACGCACGCTGTGCAGAGAGAGCAAGAATGGCAGGCAAACATCAACAACCCAATCTTCCTTCCTGGTATTGTAGTACTTTTACTATCTGTGCTATAAAGTTTTCTCACCGGTGAATGACACATGATGTAGCCCAGCGGTTCCCAATTCCAGTCCTCGCGCCCCCTCGCTCTGCATATTTTGCATGTCTCTCTTAGTTAACACACCTGAATCAGATAACCAGCTCGTTAGAAGAGAGCAACGTGCATGAACTGTGTTCCGATCGACATGCTCCCTACACAGTGTTCATTACTCCCTGAGCAGGGGAAATCTGTTGAAGTTTATTTAACTTTGGAGCATTCACTCACGGATTGCGCTGCGCAGTGTCTTCACACACAGACGAAACTTACTAGAAGTGTGAAGTGTGACATAATATACCTCTGTAAATAAATACTATTTAAATCCACGTCTCGCACACTTTAATGCCGTTTGTATGGAACATATACGCTCGCTTTGAACTTGAATCATGGCAGAATATCTGATGATGTCCACTTTGCAGGGCACTTAATGACTTACGGTTGAATAGAACAACCGTCGGACGTGATAAGATATACATATGAAATGTGCAGAGGGGGGTATGCCAGGACTGTAATTGGAAACCGTTAATGTAGTCTATTGCAGTAATTAATGTTGTCTCTGGTATTCTGCTCTTTGAGCGTACGTGCGTTCAGGGGGCGTGGCTTTGGACGGCGATTGCAGGGAGGGTGGGACGTTCGCTTTCAGTGCTATCAGGCTAAAGTTAGCATTTTCCGAGATCTCCCACTACACCTTTAAGATGCATTGATTTATGTGTATGTCTGAATGCACTAGTCATTGCATTAAATGCAAACAAATGTTACACAAGCTTTTCTCACTACACTTTTATGAACAATTTTGAGGGGGAAAAAAAGAATAATATATATATATATATATATATATATATATATATATATGTATATCTTTAAAGTCCTTTTTGATACTTGTTTGCCAATTATTTTGATATTTTGATTATATGATTTAGTTTATTATATGCCAAGACATTTATTCAATTTGTTAAGTGTCCAAATTTGGGGCCTCTGTGTTTATTGTTTTTCTCTGATTCATTATTTCGTATAGTGTACAATAAATTCAATTTATATTATGGTATGTATCAAGTCTTAAATAACATTTTTTTTTTTAACAATATCAAAGTTATTTAGACCACTGAATAACTTGCCTGGCACATTTTTTTCTAAATATTCAAACCACTGCCTTGTGGTGGAGTCTCCCGACAAGTAGACAATCTTGTTTTTAAGGCAATTTCCCATTTGTGATGAATTGAACTGTTGAGTGTTGCATACAAAAGACTTCCAAACATCTTTGAAATAGAACCCTGCAGGAACTGGTGTTGTCAATCCAGATCTGCATTTCTCCACTGTGCCTAAAGCAAAGAAACATTTACCTGAAAAGACTCATAATTATGCTAATTACTCATTTTCTTGTAACTACGTTTGATTTTAGATTATGTCTGTCCTGAACATACCATTGCCTGCAGTGTTGGGAAGGATATTTATGACTTGTGTGTCACCAGTAATAGCAACATTTGTTAATTTCCTGTGGAGAAATAATAATAATCTCTACAGTTCTACAATTCTTCTGGAATTTGTTTTGAATAATTTCCCACTTACTTTGTGAAAATCTGCTTTTCAACAGGATTTAATGGGTTTTCCAAAGCTCCCATTGAGTGATGAACCAGTTTGTCACAGGAAAGTTTCTTGGGTCTGTCACACTGCCACACCGTCTCTGTTTTTATATCCTTATACTCACAGCAGCAGTTGCCTTTCCTCCAACTTCCATCTCCACCCCACTTAAGATTACATTCTACTACTTCAGTGATCCTGGTTTTATTGGGTCCTGATCCTTCAAAGTGGCCATTATAGTGGCTGCGTGGGAATGAGGAATCCCTGTATTTTTTAAGAATCTGCACAACCTCGCTGGAGTGCTCAAGACGTACAAAAACTTGTGCCTGACCTTCCCAGGGAAGAAGCAGAACAACTGAGTAAGTTCCATTACGATGATCCACAACCTCCCCGTACACACTTGCCTTCAAGAAGAATGGAAAAGGTTAACTGTAATGCAGAAGACTAATGTCTGTAGGTAAAGCAATTTTATAAACCTAAACATAATATGTAATACACTGTTGATATTTAAAAATCGAGACCCAAACTAACCCATGAATGTAAATATACATACATCTACATACAACACAATATTGTTTTAGCACACACACACACACACACACACACACACACACACACACACACAGAGAGAGAACAGACAGCTAGCAAATACTCACAAAATCATTTGTTTAGGTGTTGATTTCAATTTTCAACAAGCAAATGAAACTCAATATAATAAATTAATCTATACTGATTTTTTTTTTTTTTAATTGTTCATAATATAAAATAAAAACACACCTTTAGCTTTGAATCAAAAAGCTTTGCTTTGAAAAAATCTCCTCCATATGTTTTCAGGTTCTTGTTGTGGTCTCTGGCTGTGATAATAACGGAGATCTTTTCTCCCACTTTGTAACTCTTTTTCAGTCCCACAATAGAGAATGTTGAGTGGACTGGACTTGTGCTCAGATTCAGCTGAGTGATTTGTTGATCTGGACCAGGCCAGTCGAGAGCTTTCTGTAGCCTTTCCCACTCCTCATCACTGATACCCATGTCAAGCACAGAAATTACAGAAGAGGAATTTGTTTGCGTCTGTTTTTCTGTATCACGTCTAGGAATAGGGGGCTGGAATTGTTGTCTCGGATGACCACTCTCCAGGAATTTCCATAAAATCTAAAAGATGACCAAGAAATCAGTTTATATTTATTTATTTACTTTTTAATCATTTTATGATCACAAACCTAATTTTATTTCCACCATGTAATAAAAAATAAAAAGATAATTTTGACTTTTTATCTAATTATATAACTCACAATTCAGAAAAATAAATAAGAATTGTATTACATTAAATATATAATATACAACTATAAGACATAAAGATGCAATTTTGAGAAAAAAAAAAGAGTCAGAATTGTAAGATGAAAAGCCAGAATTACCTTTTTTTCCTCTGTGGCGGAATCAAGCTTCCATACAAGCAACTTCCTAATGATAGGCCTAATAATAAGGTTGGTCCTTCCTTTTGAGCTGCAGTGTCTGTTTGTGTGCTACTACAACATTGTATGTAACCTACTGTTTGTAATTGTTTTGTCATTTACTATCTGTAATATACACTGACATGCATTGTATCTCAGTTATTTTATTAAAAGTCAGAGTCTCCTCAAGGTCACTTTCACATATACTGTAGCTAAGCGTCCCTGGAAATCAGATATATCATAGCGTAGAGTCAGTTCTGGCAGGTCACGTTAGTCAAGCTCGCTCGATCCACATCTATAGGATGCAACACCTATCACGGCACTCATACATAAGGTCCTTCTGTACTATCACCAGCTTTGCTTTGCTCAATAGCTAATTACCCAGCTCCATCCCCAACTCCTCCTCTTGTTAGTCAGGATTCAGCCTTCTGAGTCTTCTTGAATCAGACTAATTTCAAAATGTTACATTAAACCTAATGATATCTGCAATACATTTATGTGGATTCTGTTCTGTTACACTGGGGAGTTCCTGCCTAGAACAGAACCATACCGTCAATCCAAATTGTATGCTAACTGTCAGTCATCTTTGATGATAGTGGTTCTGAAAGAACTAAGTTTATGATTTGCTTTGTCTATCAAACCAGTCAATATGATTTCAAGTAGTGTAGTTGTGTAGTTACTCTGCTTGATAGGACTATATGAAGTGTTATGTCAATGTTCAAAATTTGCTGTTTAACATGTTTGGAACCTGCTGTTATTTTTCTTTTTTTCTTTTCAGGATTCTTTGATGAATAAACGGTAACAAGAACAGCATTTTTTCAAAATAGAAATATTTCGTAACAATATACACTACTGTTCAAAAGTTTGGGGTCAATACTTGAAACTGAAAACATTGAAAACTGAAACTGTAGTAATACCTCCACAGGAATAAATTTTGAAGTATATTAAAATCATTATTTTAAATGAATATTTCACAATATTACTGTTTTACTGTATTTTACTAAAATTCAGTCTTGATGAGTATAAGACACTTCTTAAAAAAAACAAACAAACAAACAAACAAAAAATCTTACTTATCCTTAACTTTTGAACAGTGTACACACATGAACTTACCAGACAGATGGTTGTCCAAAGACATAGCAGCAAAAAGCAAATGCCACGACGTGTTATCCTGTGAACTAATAAGACACTATAATGAGTGAAAATTTGCAGATGCAACCTTTAAGGTGTTATTTGATTTGGCCATTGGTGTTGGTTTGTAGGTTTAAGTCATATTAAAACACACACAATGTATTACATCTAAAAGTAAAGTAAGCAAGTAAATAAAACCTCAGCTAGGGTTGTGGTATGATTTATATTCTAATCATATTCAAAATAAGCTCTCCATAAGCTGCTATTTACCTGAAGAATCGGGTGTGGGTGGAATGAACATGGTCACATCCGATGCTTTCCTACTTTTTAGGATACATCAGCAAGTATCATGTGGAGTGCCGGTCCTGTTGCTGTGTGTGTATATTCAGAATTACATTTTATTTTTTTTCATAACATGTTGAATTCTATCAAATTATTTGATAAATTATTTAATTATTATTATTTTTAATTATTTAAACAAAATCATTCTACAGTTATGGTTATACAATATAAAAGTCCAGTCCTCATATTTTATTGAACAAGCGACATTCAAAAGTGTGGATATTTTGAACAACACTGGGATATCTCACATGTCACCTCCAATTAGGTCTACAAATAAAATTTTATTTTGTGAATCTTTAGGTGTGTCCCAATTTGCATATGTATGCACTATTCTGTGTCCTTTTGTAGTATAAATAGTGTGAATAGCATGTTTGCACTGAAAATTCCAAAAAGAAAAAGTGCACTTTATCCAGATGATGCACTTGAAAAACCAAGGTGTGTGATGTTGGACACTTCATGCAGTCAACTGCTGCAGCTTTATCTATGTCCTGGAGGGGGCGGGACTATCAGGATCTGATGTTGAATGACAAAATAACCCCATATAATTCATACACTAGATGCTTGAGTACATAGTGCATAGTATAAAATCATAGTGTATACCAATATAATTTATACCGAGCTCAGCTCATAACTATAACATTAGGGTGCAGTGGAAGCATGACAGAAACCAATTGCAAACATGGTGAACAATAAGCATTTGTGCAACAGCGTTTTTTTTTTTTTTTTTTCTTTTTTGCAAATTTCATTTGAGTGATTGCAATTTCAAGACAATGGCAATCAAACAACGTGGACCCAATACTTTTCAGACCACTTTTATCAAATCAGACCATCCAACCTAGTGATGTTTCTCATAAGTCATCTGTCAGACTGATTGCATTGCATTTAGCATACTGTTTGAAACATTTATTGTGGAATCATAAATAAGGTTCTGCTCATTTATTTATTTATTTTTAAAACATTATATGAGTTGAATTCATATTCTATTATAATCATAGCCCCAGGTTTTGTTAACCTGCTTGATTGCTTCATTGAGAGAGAGAGAGAGAGAGAGAGAGAGACTGAAACATCCATCCACAAAATTCTGCCCAATCAAATTATAAAAGCACAAAAAGAAAATTATCTAACCTATTGGAAAGAAACAACAGAAAAACAAAGTAAACTTGAATGTTATTTGGCCCTAAATAGAGATTACACAACTGCAGAATATCTGAGTACAGTGAAAGACTGTAAATTAAGAAGACAAATGACGAGGTACAGACTGAGCAACCATACTCTGACTATAGAGACGGGCAGATATCGACAGCACTGGCTGTCCAAAGAGAGCCGCATCTGCCCATACTGTACCCATGGGGAAGTGGAGACAGAGCAACACTTCCTTACCAGCTGCCCTAACTATGAAGAAATTAGAGAAAGAAATTTTATACCAAATTTGAAATACTTTACCCTGACTTCAAAATGTTCAAAAGAAAACACAACTTCAATATTTATTAGGGGGAAAACAAGATTGTATCTTACTAGCAGCAAGATACATTAATGCCTGCCACAAAAAGAGGGAGGAGTCAACAAATCAGTGATGCGCCTACATACACCACGCACGCACGCACGCACGCACAACATTGAATTTTAAATTGTTCATAGAATTCTAAAATGTTAAAACTTTTTAAATGTATCTGCATGCATGTTTTTGTTGCATATATATCTGTTTTAGATTCAGTGTAAACACTATGCTTTGGCAATACATTGTAACAATTGTCATGCCAATAAAGCACATATTGAATTGAATTGAGAGAGAGAGAGAGAGAGAGAGAGAGAGAGAGAGAGAGAGAGAGAGAGAGAGAGTTGAATTTCAACTAATGAATGAAACTCAAGCTAAGTCTGACTCCATCCACAGCCCTAACATTTATAAAGAAATTGACAAAAATCTAAAGTATAATTATGATGAAAAATTAAAAAAACGAATTTGACCTCCAAATCAAACTCCTGTGTTATTCGGCCCTACATAGAACCACCAAATTGGCAAATTACTTATCTATCAAACAATTAAAAGAAAGACAAATCCTTTCAAAATATCAACTCGGCGACCATGACTTAGAAATAGAGAAAGGACGACATAAAAAATCCTGGATTCTTAGAGAATAGTGATTATGCAAACACTGTGACCTGAATCAAATAGAGGATGAGAAACACTTTCTTCTTGTTTGCCCCAAATATACCACTACAAGGCAAATATTCCACAATTTGAAATATTGAATTGTTCATTTTTTTTTCTCTGTGGATGACTCAGTGAAATACACTATATACTTGGAGAGAATTACATTGCAGTCAAAGCTGCCAAATATGTATACACCATACACACCATACAAAATGGTTAATTCATTATATCCATTTGCTTTATTTGACATTTTTCATTGTATATAATTGTAATTATTATTATTAATATTAGAAATACTGTCTGCTGTTGTTATTTTTATTTTATTGTATTTATCTATTTATCTTCTCTCAATTACTACTCATTTATCTCCTTTTTTACTTTGATGGTGTAATCATATTCTGTATTATTACACATCTAATATGCTTTGGCAATACTGTAACACAAATGGTCATGCTAATAAAGCAACTTGAACTTGAACTAAATAATAAAAAAATAAAACTATATAAACTGACAAATGTATTCTGCTTGTTTTAAATACTTTCTTATATTGTTGTGTTTATATGCTTCCAAGTGCCTGACAATTGTTTTGGCATTTTGAAATTTAATTAGACTAGTCAAAAAAAAAAAAAAAATCACAATTTTAGTTTGGAATCAATTCCCTATACAGGGATAGTCTACTATTGTAAAACATGACAAATGATTTTGTGATTCATAGTCAGTGAACAATACAAGAGTTCTGGTGATAATTTTGCAATATCAAATAGCATAAGACTCAAAGAAGTCATTTAATAATAATAATAATAATTATTATTATTATAATTAATTTTAATTATTTTCTTTAGGTTCAAAATTGTAAAAGAAATTCCAGTAGGAATCATGTTAAAAATCCATTATTGTCACTAGAGAGAGAGAAAAAAAAGGTGGAAATGAATGCCTGTTTCCCGTATTTTAACCCAATGTGTGTCTTTCAATGATTTTTGATAATTCTCATGTTTTTTGTGTTTTTTTTTTTTTTTTTTAAGTGCGGTTTTAGTGCAGTTTTCGCGTTCCCAGCCGCACTTGCTGTGTTCACTGTGTTCAGTCATCTCGACTGTTTTGCTGTTCACTGCAAATAATGTGGTGGGGGGAGTTTGAAGTGGCGAAAGCACCGGTGCATTTCCACTGGCTGTGGAGAAGGGGAGGGTCTTTATTACCCCCAGACCGAGACTGAATCAGTTCAGTACAGTCGGAGCCAGAGACAGACGGCACATCGGCAGAAACAGACGCGCATCACGACACGCGACTGGAAAACAAGACGCCGGCGGATGTCTGCAGAGTAATGAACGCATCCTGACCGCATTCACGACGCTGACGCGGTTATAATATAATAGTGATGTCTATTCCGCTACTGTAGTGGTTCTCCATCTTCACAGGAGCCACATTATAGGCAGTCGCTGCTAAAAGGATTTCTCTAACGGTCGCTGTTGATGGATGTACAAACGGATATGATATTGTAAACGTTGGTGATATTTTTCTAAGGACCGAGGGGAGATTCTGCGCACTGCAGTAAGGCTACATTCAGCAATGCACGCGATTGGACTGTGGATGTGATGGATATTGAGTGTTTGTCGGCAAAGGAGATCACATTTGGGTTTTAATTAAGAACAAAGTTTGCTTGCATGAAAACATCAGTTCAATTAATAGCGTTTGTGCAGTTACTCATCCAGTGTGACTGAGTGGTTCAATGCCACTCTATCCTTCAACAGATGAGAAGCAACCAGTTCCTACAACTTCAGTTGCCTGCACTAGGGGAAAAGAATGGTGTTTATGGCAGAAATCTCAAAACATATCGGAATCATCCCACAAAAATAATCACCCAGCCTGGAATTGTAATGAAAGTGTTGCGGAGAAAAAGAATCGTACTGTTTATAGCGTATTTTCTGCTGTTAGTTCTTACCATGCTGAACTTGGCTAACTACAAGTGGACTAAAGAACCTCAACAGTGTAATCTCCAGATGAGAAGCACCCCATATCAGGGCAGGTCAGACATTCGATTCCTTTACAGACCATCTCTTGCTAAGAAGAGACAGCTTGTCTATGTTTTGACCACATGGAGGTCTGGCTCATCCTTTTTCGGAGAGCTGTTTAATCAACACCCAGAGGTTTTCTTTCTGTATGAACCGATGTGGCACATCTGGCAAAAGCTGTACCCGGGTGATGCTGTGTCCTTGCAGGGAGCAGCAAGGGACATGCTAAGCTCGCTGTACCGCTGTGATCTTTCAGTTTTTCAGCTGTACAACAGCCCTGGGGGCAAAAACTTCACCTCCCTTGGTCTTTTTGGGGCCACACTTAATAAAGTCATCTGCTCGTATCCTCTTTGCTCCGCTTATAGGAAAGAAGTGGTTGGGATGGTGGATGACAAAGTGTGCAAAAAATGTCCTCCACAAAGCCTCAGGCTCTTAGAGGAAGAATGCCTTAAGTACAACACTATAGTCATAAAAGGGGTCCGGGTTCTGGACGTCAATGTTTTGGCACCCCTTATGGAGGATCCCTCTCTGGATCTCAAGGTGATTCACCTTGTGCGAGATCCCAGAGCCGTGGCCAACTCCAGGATCAAATCGAGGCATGGGTTGATTCGTGAGAACTTACAGGTGGTCCGAAGCAGGGATCCCAAACTGCGTCGGATACCCTTTGTGGATCCTGGCCACAAAATTAGCAAAAAGGATGGAGCAGATTACCATTCGGTTGGAGCTATGGAGGTGATATGTGATCGGACGTACAGGAGCCTGAGGACTGCCTTAAATCCGCCCGGCTGGCTGAAAGGGAAATACCTGGCGGTGCGCTATGAGGATCTGGTGGAAAACCCTGTCAAAACGCTCCGGAATGTTTATCAATTTGCTAATCTCAGTGCCAACCTTGACATCGAGTCTTTTGCTCTTAACATGACGAATGGCACAAGCTCTTCCTCAAAGCCATTTATTGTGTCTGCCAGGAATGCGACACAGGCGGCCAGTGCATGGAGAACAGTGTTGAGTATTCAACAGATAAAACAAGTGGAGGAGTACTGCCATCATGCAATGGCCATCCTCGGCTATGAACGTGTGAGAACATCTGGAGAAGCAAAAGACTTGAGTAAATCTTTATTGACTGCTTCCAAACTGTGACAGGGTTCAAATGTCCACCTGAAACGGAGCACCAGCTCAGTAACTGTGGATTTGTTTGTTTAAATCAAAGTGCTTTTGAAGGATTTCACAATCTCTTTATGGAATGTCACAGCTCTTTGTGGTCATTCAATAGCACCCTTACTTTTCTAAATTGACCTGTAGATGTTTGATACAGCAGCATTTGTGAACCACAACTGGAAAATTTATATTGTACAAACCAAAAGTTGCATTGCCCTTTTTTCCCCAAAATAGATGCTTAAGGTTGTTTAGAATGTTCTAGGTCTGTTTTTGAGTTTCAGTTTATTTGCTGTATGTAAAATTGAGAAATGAAAATGGAAAATGAGCAACACAAATACTGATCAAAATTGTTATGCGGAGTGCAGGTATTGCTGTTTTTTTTTAGATTCAATTTAAAGACAATCATTAAAGTTCGCAATCTCCACACACTTTATGAATGCTAGTGTTGTGTGTTATGTAAATAAAAACTTAAAGTAATGCATTGAAAAATTTGTAAAGGCTTTAATTTTACTGCTTAGCTCCTTGATTCCACTCAAGTCTACTTTTATCATAAATATAGGAACATTATAGCTACAATTATTGCATTTAAGTTAAAAAAAAAAAAAAAAAAAAAAAAAACACTGCAAAAATAGTTCAGAAAAGTGAGGATAATTCTGAGAAAAGATCTATAGCTGCATATATTGGCTGATTTGTTGTCACTTTGTTTGATATTTTGTATGTACAGTAAACTGTACTATGTACGGAAATTTGTCAAGTATAATCCATGCATTTCAGTATTGCTAAGAAGTTTTATTATTATTATTATTATTTTTTTTTAGCTCACATGCATTCTATGTGACCTCTGCTTACAACCTCCATGTCTTATATTGGTCAAAAATATAATATTGATCTGCTTTTACTATTCAGAGATGTGAATGGGAGTGAGAGAACACCAAAGCTATCAAACATGAATTCAAACAGGATTTACTGGTTTATCATTGGTAAATTGTTATACCATGACACTAGTTTACTACTGAGTAAATTAGCTGATAATATAACTATTGTACAAAGAGTTAACCTAGGAATTGTAGTTACTGAGAAAACATCAACCCAAATTGTTAAATTGTGGTGTCAATCTGCAAAATTGTTTTTGATAGTAAAAATCCAAAGCAACAAGTAAACAATTAACCAGAATGAGACAATTGTCTTTCCAATTTGACTGTGGAATTATGTGAAGTGTCAGATTTTATGAAGATTTTAATGATTTCATGCAAATTGTTCCTTTAGCACCCTTTAGTGCATGCTGGGAAGAAAGCAAATAAGACTAAACCACCAATTTTTCAGCCTATTGTAAGAAAACAAAACAAAACAAAACAAAAAAAAAAACACATTAATCCAGATCAACTGCTCAATGTTTTTATGTTATTAACAACAACAACAACAACAACTAAATCTATAACAATAATGCTAAAGATATTGTTTTAAAAATCACTAGAAATGTAAAGCAACACCAAAGTTAACATCTATAATGGAACAGAGGAACAATGTTGTTGAAATCACTTTCAAAACATTTTTTTCCCCAGCCATTGAATGATAAAATTATTTATCAATAATCAGAAATCCTTCCTGCTCAAGCATTTAAAGCAGCAGATGATATAACTCCTCCATACACATAAGTTATGTATCTTTACACTTATTGTTCTCAGTGTACACAGGCTTTTACTTGTGTTTCTGAAAGTTGCAAGTTGTTATAATCCCAGAACAGTAAGTAAACCAAAAACTACAACAATCAGGTAAATCTTTGGCCCAAATTCAATGGCAAAGCCTACCAAACAACATTTCTGTTCTCAAGATATTTTAAACATGCATTTTACTGGCAGTAAACGAAAAGTGAGTATATCTCTGGACACCACACGTTCAAGTAGCTATGATAGCTCTCTGAATACTAAGCAGAAACAATGGCTATTGTCTTTCTTTTACCATAGGCAGTATTTTTCAGGGGCATTTGGGACTTTTTTACAGCTTTCGTATTTTTCAAAATGAATTGATGTGGTTTAGAACCCTGTGTAATTGGCCTATTGGGTTCTGCAGTGGCTACAAACACATGCTGCATCATATTACTATGTGTTGTACTCAGGAACACGCTTGCGCACAGTTCATTCCCCCATGTACATCATAATGACCGAGTACCATAGCATTTCTCTGCTTGCCTCTGACGATGTCTTGTGCAGTTGCCATGACAACAGCTCAAGGAGGTGCAGCTATTATTTGTGTATGAACTGAAGCTATGGGAGCAGATTGTGAAGAACCTTATAAGAAAGAGAGACAAAGACAGAGATTCTGTATGTATGCATATACCTGCTAATTTGTTTAATTAGCAGGTATATGACCCAGCCACACTTTTTAGTGACATCATCCAATGCATCACATGTGGGAAATGACTATGAATCATGTTGTTGATTTGTATCATGCATAGGATGTTGAATTGGGCTTACTGTATAATGACAGGTAGAGAAAGGTATTCAGTTGCACGTCAAATTTTTCTTGATACTTTTTTTTTTTTGGTTGGACATATTTGGTTGGACATATTTTATCTATGTTATACTGTCAAATCCATTAAGACTACAATCAGATTTTAATTTTGCCATTCTGCCCCACAAACATATTGTTTTAAAACAGCTTTATTACATCATACAGAAACATTATATTTTGGAGTACTTTAGACCAGTCTGGGACATTAAGTGTTCTTCTATCATGGGAGAACTCTAGTTCTTCTCTAGACATTGTGGTGTCTCCAGCAGAGTGGTTTTGGAGGCATTGGAGGAGATGGGTTGATCTTGAGACCACTGGACAGGGTTTACATAGAATGGATGGCAAGATGGGCTTGGACCCTTCAGTAGATTCCTCAGGAGCACTGAGATGGGAAAGAGCATCTGCTTTAATGTTCTTGGTGCCTGGACTATAGGAGATAGAGAAATTGAAATGAGTGAAAAATAAAACAGTGAATGGTTCTTGGGCACCCTCCGACCAATGCCTCCATTCTTTGAGCGCAAGCTTGATGGCTAGGAGTTCTCTATTGCTGATATCATAATTTTTCTCAAGGGTGAGGGCACCATCCCAGTTGCTCAAAAAACAAAACAAAACAAAACAAAAACTTTCGATCTATATTAATATTAAAATATACATAAATAAAAATCAAAAAATCTCTCTATATATGTAATTATAAAAAATGCATTTTTCGGTGAACGCAGTAGGCAGTAGGCTAAGAACACGTGATGGGCCATTCCCGCATCTGCGCCCGTGACCGCTCGCACCTCATGTTTGTGGCTGAATGCAAATGATCATAAATGATGGACAACTATGCTCGTGAAAAGACATCAGCAATCCGGCGCCGAGAAAATAAAAAGAAAAAAAGATGAATCCCATGCATCACTTTCAGGTACATTCATAATCCTATGAAACTTTTTTGGTTGTTGACATTAATAACCTGTTTTAATGTCGGTAATAGACTAATTTAACCACCAACAACGCATCTATTCTCTCTGAGTTTCCATGTTCCCTTATGGAAATTAGCCATGGTTTTACTACAAATACAACCAAAAATCTTGGTTCTTGTAGCCATGGATGGTAACTACTTGTTACTTCAAATAATAGTTTAGAATGAAGTATAAAGATAATATATTTTGTGGTTATAAAATCAGACCTAAGCCAACAACAGCCTTTAAAATGACTTAAAATGCATTATATAAAACAATGAGGCAATAATGATTGGTTAATTAATAATTATATGGCTTTATTGAATAACACTGTTAAAATACAAAATTTAATAAATTGTTTATTTTGTATGTACACTACATATTACTACAAATGCCTGCAAAGGGAGCCAAAGGTCTGGTAATTGCTGCTGTTACACAAGGATGATCAAGTCCTTTAATATTGATCAAACATTCAGGCTAATTCAAATATGCACTTAATCTTTCATTTTTGGCCACCTTTTTGTGATAGAAATGCTACAGCCTCTATAATTTCTTCAACAAAAACATGTGGATATCACAACTCTTACAAAAATTAACCATGGTTTTATCATAGTAAAACTCCTTAATTTACTTTTGCTTGATTTCTGGATGCTTGAGACTATACAATCAATCAGACAACTGTATTAATACAATAATAGCCATAGGTAACTGTCTAGAGCTACAATTATAATTTGTAAATAACCAGTCAGTATCTGGTGTGACCACCATTTGTCTCACGCAGTGCAACACATCTCCTTCGCATAGAGTTGATCAGGTTGTTGATTGTGGCCTGTGGAATGTTGGTCCACTCCTCTTAAATGGCCGTGCAAAGTTGCTGGATATTGGCAGGAACTGGAACACGCTGTCGTATACACAGATCCAGAGCATCCCAAACATGCTCAATGGGTGACATGTCCGGTGAATATGCTGGCCATGCAAGAACTGGGATGTTTTCAGCTTCCAGGAATTGTGTACAGATCCTTGCAACATGGGGCCGTGCATTATCATGCTGCAACATGAGGTGATGGTCGTGGATGAATGGCACAACAATGGGCCTCAGGATCTCGTCACGGTATCTCTGTGCATTCAAAATGCCATCAATAAAATGCACCTGTGTTCGCTGTCCATAACATACGCATGCCCGTACCATAACCCCACCGCCACCATGGGCCACTCGATCCACAACATTGACATCAGCAAACCGCTCACCCATACGATGCCATACACGCTGTCTGCCATCTGCCCTATACAGTGAAAACCGGGATTCATCCGTGAAGAGAACACCTCTCTCCAAAGTGCCAGACGCCATCAAACGTGAACATTTGCCCATTCAAGTCGGTTACGACGACGAACTGCAGTCAGGTCGAGACCCCGATGAAGACGACGAGCATGCAGATGAGCTTCCCTGAGACTGTTTCTGACAGTTTGTGCAGAAATTCTTTGGTTATGCAAACCGATTGTTGCAGTAGCTGTCTGGGTGGCTGGTCTCAGATGATCTTGGAGGTGAAGATGCTGGATGTGGAGGTCCTGGGATGGTGTGGTTACATGTGGTCTGCGGTTGTGAGGCCGGTTGGATGTACTGCCAAATTCTCTGAAACGCCTTTGGAGACCGCTTATGGTAGAGAAATGAACATTCAATTCATGGGCAACAGCTCTGGTGGACATTCCTGCAGTCAGCATGCCATTTGCACGCTCCCTCAAAACTTACGACATCTGTGGCATTGTGCTGTGTGATAAAACTGCACATTTTAGAGTGGCCTTTTATTGTGGCCAGCCTAGGCACACCTGTGCAATAATCATGCTGTCTAATCAGCATCTTGATATGCCACACCTGTGAGGTGGATGGATCATCTCGGCAAAGGAGATGTGCTCACTAACACAGATTTAGACAGATTTGTGAACAATATTTGAGAGAAATAGGCCTTTTGTGTACATAGAAAAAGTCTTATATCTTTGATTTCAGCTCATGAAAAATGGGGGCAAAAACAAAAGCGTTGCGTTTATAATTTTGTTCAGTGTACTTTAAACCCCTATAGTAGTTTTTTTTTTTTTAAATCCATAATGTCTGGGGGAGGGGGCACAATACAATTTTGCTTAGGGCACCCATTTTGCCAGCAGCGGCCCTGCCTCCATGGCAGCTGGAATCCAGGATAGAAACTTGGGCTTATTTCTGTTCAGATTTGTCAGTGGACTGGTAATGCAGCTGTAGTTTTGAATGAAGCATCAGTAGAAGTTTGTGAAGCCTATAGCGTTGCAATTCTTTTATGTTGGTGGGTGTGGGCCGTTTTTAAAGGCTTCAACTTTCCCCTCGTCCATCTGGATGCAGTGTTTACTGATGTTATAACCAAGGAACTGCACTAAGAACAGATGGAATGAGAATTTTTCAGCTTTTAGGAACAGATGTTATGAAATGATGAAAGAAATCTTGGCTCGCTCTGTGGTAAAGCAATATGGCTGCATTTCCAGGGCAAGGGAGAAGATATCCATTGCGATGATAGGAGGTGGAGTGGTTGTGGAAGTGACAGTGGATGGAGTGGAGGAAGTGAGGTGAGGACTCGCTTGAGGGTATCCAGACATGCCTTGTTTGCAAGTGCATTAGATAATGGACGGGGAAATAGATGGAGAGTTAGCACACACTCCATCATACGTGGAAGTATCCAGATAATCTTGAACAAACAACACAGGTTACAAAAGGAAGGGAAGACAGGTTCAAGGAAATTTCTGGAGATATTCACTGGGGATATATCACTGGAGATCAGGAGAACAGGTAAGCAATCCTCAAATGAATGGGACCAGACAATGAGGTGAGACGAGGTGTTTACTTAAGTAGCGGTGCTGATGGGTGATTCAGATGAAGATGCTGCTGTAAAAAAATCTGTAGTTTTTACAAAATAATTTTGGCAGCTGTGGTTGCCAGAATAATTTTGAAAAAAAATAATAATAATACAGAAAAACTGTAAACACATTTACTGCCAAAACTGTAAATTTCACAGTATAAAACTGTGTTTTTACAAACAAGAAAATTTGAATGTAAACCAGTAAATTCAACAAATCTGTTTTGTACCTTTAACATACTGATAACCACCATAATAATGTAGGTGGTAAAAGAGAAAACCACATGAAGAATTAAAGCTCATCACAACTAGCTTCGCCACAAGCAGAAGTAAGGTGCACAGAGTCATTAATGCAAACACAAAACACTAACAAACATTATACTTAAACAATGCAATAAACTTTCATTAAACAACAGAAGATGTAACATAACTGATAACAAAAACATTTTAAACAAAAACTGATTTAAAAACATGATTATTTAAACAAAATACTTTCAAATGTGGAGCGTCATGCAGGTAATTCTGGGAATATCAGTTTACAGTTTTTGACTGTAAATTATACATTGATTTGTTCCTTTTTACTTCTAAAAACTGTACAATTAACAGCATTTTACTGTAAAATTACATGAAATGTCTGGTTAGATCTTTTACAGTTTTTCCCTGTATATAGTGTGGGAACTTACTGTTAACCTATTAACTTTTTTTTTGTTCTTCCCCGTAGCATTTATACAAAATTTTACAGTTGAAATTACACTTATTTTTTACAGTGTGGTTAGTAGTTGGGTGAGGGAGTGCACTGTGATTGGGTGAGTTCTGAGCCGGGCAGATCCGTGACATCTATTTTCTTATAATAAAATTAACTCAAGTCAAATAAATTTAAATTTAAGATAATATCTTAAATATCTTATTCTGTACTTCATTTTTTTCATATGCAAAACCGACAAAAGTGCAAAGTGCATTAAAAACAGACCAGAATGCAGACGTTTCAGCCCATGCTTTCTTCAGTACTCATGAGGCAAAAAAGCAACACCACACTTGACAGCTGATCTTAATCAATGAGGGATAATTGTCATGCCAACAATTTCCCTTTACAAAAACATGCAAGATCCATCTCTTCATTTGATCCTGTTGAGGTTAATGATTTCAACTCAAAAAGCCTCTCTTTGTAACAATTTTCCGTCATGGTTACCACCTCTCCTATGAAAAAGAACCCTCTCAATGCCCAGAAATTTGAAATCAGAAAAAATCATGTGATCAACTGTTTAATTTTATAAATTTTACCCGTTTGTGGATGTGCAAATTACTTGCATTTTAAATAATGAGAACAGGCAACACAGTCTTTACACTGAAAATTTCCATGGGCACCAGAGAGGGTCCCAGGAGCGGGCATGTGGGTATCTGCAAACATCAATTTATCCCGTAGATTTGGAGGCCTGGAGTAAACAAAGAGAGGTGGATCAGTGAACAGGCCTGACAAATCACAATCACTCTGTATGATATGCC
>JAFVLL020018789.1:20302-38783 GCA_021397915.2 Tor tambroides
TTTCCCATCATCCAGTGCACTGACGACACACACAGCTGATTTCACTGATCACCCAATCACACAGGCTACTTAAGCCATGGACTTCCTCTGTCTTATCGCTGAGTATTGTATAGCGTTTATCCTAGCGATAGCTACCTTACGGAGCCCACTTAGTTTTCATAGTCTTGCCTTGCCGTGTGTTTTTCTCGTGTTTTGATTCCTGCCGTGTTTCCTGGAGTTACCCTTTGCCTTGCCGTTTGGACACTGTTTGCACCTCGTTTGGATTATTGCCCTTGTACCTGGATTATCTCTCTGCCTTGCCCCTTTGGATACTGTTCGCTGATCGTCGACCCACGCTTCCCTTAGGATTACTCTGTGTCTTGCCCTTACCATACCTGTTTGCCATTGTTTATTGACCCTGCCTGCATTATGACCATGTTTATAAATAAAGCTCAGCAAATGGATCCGCACGTCTTGTCTGCCCCGTAACACAATGTTGAGAAAACATTTCTTAAAATTGAAATTATTTCTGTAAATCAGTGGCGAAATGCTGTGTGACCTCTAAATTTTCTGTGTAATTAAAGCCACCTGACTAGTGACTGAATGCCCTCAAAACGGGAAGACTTTCTGAATGTGTAAGTGTTAGGCTACTTTAGAAAGGACAATTTAAAAGATGAAAGAATAACGAGAGAGAACCAGTAAATTATGAATAATTAATTTATATTGTGTAAATAATATATAATCATGTAATCCATAAAAAAGTAACTGTAGTCTGATTATAAGTACTTTAAAATGTCATATAATCTAGTTATTAGTACTTTATAATCAGATTAGATAATCCAGATTACATGTAATCAGTTACTACCTTGCACTGTCTATAGCATGTAAGTATTCACAGGATAAGAAAAGCGTTCACAGATTTCCAAACAGGTAGGTATTCATAGAACGAAAAACAGGCAAATAAATACAATGCACAGTCTCTGAGAAATATAGCATACATTCTTTTCCCCATAACAGTTCACAAGTGCATCTGGGATGGCTGAATTGAGAATTATCCAAAAGAACGAAACTGAGAAAACCCCTCAAACAGAAACACAAGGCATAAACTAGCATAAATATCAAGCTAATCAAGCTACTTACCATGGAGAAATGCATGGAGAAATCAAGTTTAAATTTTCTAATTTTATTGATAGGCCTATTTGCTTATGCCACTGGTGATTTCCTTCTTTTTTTTTTTTTTTTGTAAGGGGGGATTTTTGCACTACAAACACATCGATCTTCTGCATCCAAATGTAAATGAGCTTCAACTTCAGACTACAGGGGTCAAACGGACCATATCCAATGACCCATGTACTCAAAGGAAGCTCTTTGCGTCAATGGAAGTAACCCGATGTTGTAAATGAGACACAAAATCTAGGGGCGGGGGTTCCCTTAAAAAGAGCCTCATGTAAGGGTTGATTATTCTCCCAGGTGAGATGAGGGTAAGGTTGTTAGTTACACTATTTACATTAGAATAATGTTCAGAGTGCTTTTAAAACCTCTAGCCTTGCTGCTCAGTTTGTATGCAACCTGCACAACAGGTTCCACTTAGACAAGGGCAAACAATGTCCGCAAAATAAAGGGATGAACACTGAACAGCCAAAAACAATATTGGGATGACAGGAAGATGTGGATGATGAGGATTAATAAAGCTATCAGCCCTTCAACAATAACAATCAAAAATGAAAGCATTTACATGCATTGTGTACACAAAACTAGTCAAAAACAACCAAATAGCACAAATAAATGTATAGAAATAATCTAGTGACCATAAGTTAAACAGCGTTGAAGCAAATTAAAAAGAAAACCAGAACCTCCAAAAATGTATGGATAGAAATGAATAATTATGGAACATCATGGAAAAAAAAAAGAAATGAACACAGAAAGTAACAAATGTAAAAACCAAAGTTTAAAATTTTAATTTGAACACATACAAGATCTGATTTAAAAAGAAGTGATATTTATTAAACATTAATTGTCTATAGTAATAAAAATATTAATGCAAATCATATATCAGTTAACATATACAGTATAAGGCCCATATGCAAAGTAGACAATTTTATTTAAATAAATGCTTCACAAAAACATGAAAATTTGCTGCTGAAAATGTACTCACCCTCGGACCATGCAAGATGAAGTTTGTTTCTTCTTCAGAACAGATTTGGAGAAATTTTGCATTACATCAAAACAGGTTAATTAATCTAAGAAGCCCTTGTCCTTAAATGTGCCACAGTTCTCAGTCCACCTCAGCAAAGAAAGCACGATTGAGGGAAGAAAAGAACACAGACACATAGTGCACTATGATAAACTTTTCTTTAAATATTTTTTGCTTTAAACATCACTTTATGTACCGTCCATGAATAAACACAGGAGTTTGTTTAACAGAGTTCATCTACTGAATCCCCAACCCCCCATTTCATTTGTCGTCCAATGGAATTAATTTGAAAAGTCCAAAGGTATATGCTGTTTTTTTTTTTTTTTACATTTTACAGTTACGCAAATATTTACATAAAGGGACAAAGTTACAGAGTCCTGAAATCAAGCTGATCAATCTCTGAGGAAAATGATATTGAACAATAACTTGCTCACCGATAGATCCTCTACTGTGAATGGGACCTTTCAAAATGAGTTCAAACCGCTGATAAAAAAAACAAAATCACAATAATCCACATGACTCCAGTCCATCAATTAATACCTTATGAAGCAGAAAGCTGTGTTTGTAACAAATCTGCCAAAAATAATTCCATATTTCCATGCATATTAATAAAAAAATAAAAATCTGAAACTTAAAAAGAAAAAGAAAATACAATAAATGAATAAATAAATTAATAAATGAATTTATAATATAATATAATATAATTGTAACGTGGCTGACGAGACGTGAGACGTACGGATCCATATGCAAAGCTTTATTGGAAAACATGGTCAGAACAGGCAGGGTCATGAAACAGCAGACAGGTATAGCAGAGGTAAGACACAGCAATCCGTGGAGCAAGCGAGGGTCGCACTGGCGAACAGTATCCAAAGGGGCAAGGCAGAGAGATAATCCAGAGTCGAGAGCAATAATCCAAACGGGGTGCGAACAGAGTCCAAACGGCAAGGCGAAGGGTTAATCCAGGAAACACAGGCAGGGTTAGACAAGGCAAGATAACAAGACAAGACTAAGACTACGACTATGACTAGACAAAGGCTCCGTAATGATGCTATCTCTAGGAGAGGGATAAATGCAATACAAAACTCGGCAAACACAAACACGGGATGGCACGGTAAAGCAGCTAGCTCTAGGAGAGTGCTATATGCAGAACAATACACGGCCCCGAAACTGAGAATGTCCATGGTTTAAATAGTGTGAGTGTGAATGAGAGTCAGCTGTGGGTGATCAGTGGAATCAGGTGTGTGTCGTCAGTGCAATGGATTGTGGGAAATGCAGTCCAGTGTGCAATGTGGTGTAAGAGTCCATGTGGTGAGTTGGTGACATCTGGTGGCGAATAAACGGAAGAGCAAGGCCAGGATTCGTGACAATAATATAATAAATATAATATAATATAATATAATATAATACAATACATAGGCATTTGGAAAATAGATGGAATGGATAATATAATGGTGACACAGCCTTAATATGTGTGCACATACAGTACAGCTGAATAGTTTCGTAGTGTACTTCATAGACCGGGCAGAATCTCTGACAAACTGGATGACTGATGATAGGTATATGTACCTTCATGGTTTTCACTAAACATACCTCTGTGTGAAACTGATAGTGTTGAAACAGATGAACAGAATCAAGCAACTGAAGCAGTTCATTTGAAAATGAGTCATCAAACTGTCAAATGGTCTTCATGAGAGCTAAGCTCTATGAAAAGGCCTGTTTCTAATTTGGTCCACTGCCGCACTACTGACAAATAGACACTCGTTCATCTATTTAGGGTTTTTAAGGAGGGATGCATGACATGTTGACAATTCTCTTAAAGCACAAACTGGTTTAGATACATCTATTACAGACATCAAAACAGATCAGGCAATGTTTGGGAAAATAATTTTGAAAGGACTAATAATTACATAATTATTTAATAATTACTTACAGGTCTTACACTCTCAAGGAAAATGGTCCTAAACAGTATCAGATTAAAGTTTTTAAGCTTGTAACAGAAATATTTTTTTACTACTAAATAGAACCTTTTCTTCTCTTTTTTAATTTTTTTTTTTTTTTTTTTTTTGCTTTTTATAAGGTTCTATTAAGAACCATGCTTTGAAAGTACTATATAAAAGTTAATAGTGTTATAAAGAACCTTTCTCAATATGTCCTTATAAAGAACATTTTTTTTTACAAAAGCATGTAGTTTGATTTTTATGGACACTGAATTATGTAGATTGTAACACAAATGACAGTGTTCCAGCAACAGTTATTATATGAATGCACTCAGTGCTTGAAGTGGAAAAAAGAAGTACCCCCTCCCCTCCCCTATTTATTTATTTAATTATTTAGAATCAGAAAGAACTTTATTGCCAGGGAATTTGTTTTAGTGCCATAAGCTTCCAGCACACAGAGACAACAACAACAACAACAACAACACAGAGACAATAAAAATAAGATGAGAGTAATATATATATATATATATATATATATATAACATATGTAAATATAAATAGTCAAAAAATGAAAAATAAATTAAAAAATAAATTGTATGTACAATTGTGCTATAATAGATATATAAATATACAGTTATTGCACATTTTTTATTGCATAATGTGGGAAACATTTAACTGTTCATAAGGTAGATTGCCTGGGGGAAGAAACTGTTCTTGTGCCTGGCTGTCCGAACTGTTCTCTGTAATCTTCTGGTGTCTGATTTTGTAGCTGAGCCAAACTAGACAGTTATCGATGTGCACAGAACAGACTTAATGATGGCTGAGTAGAACTGTTTCAGCAGCTCCTGTGGCAGGTTAAACTTCCTCAGCTGGTGAAGGAAGTACAACCTTTGTTGGGCCTTTTTTACAATGGAGTCGATGTGAGTGTCCCACTTCAGGTCCTGGGAGATGATGGATCCCAGGACCTTGAATGTCTCCACTACAGCCACAGTGCTGTCCATGATGGTGAGTGAGGAGCGTGCAGGGGCGTTCCTCCTTAAGTCCATGATCATTTCCACTGTTTTGAGTGTGTTGAGCTCCAGGTTGTTGTGACTGCACCAAACAGCCAGCTCTTTAACCTCCTGTCTGTAAGCAGACTTGTCACCATCCAGAATGAGGCTGATAAGTGTGGTGTCATCTGCGAACTTCAGGAGCTTGACAGAGGGGTCTTTAGCTGTACAGTCATTGGTGTACAGGCAGAAGAGCAGTGGGGAGAGAACACATCCCTGAGGGATGTTGGTGGAGCGGCTGTTTGACATGAATTTCCCCAGTCTCACTTGCTGTTGCCTGTCTGTTAGAAAGACGGTGATCCATTGACAGATAGAGCTAGGGAATGAGAGCTGGGTTAGTTTGGTCTGGAGGAGTATTGGAATGATGGTGTTGAAGGCCGAACTGAAGTCCACAAACAGTATCCTCACATAAGTCCCTGATTCGTCCAGATGCAGCAGGATGAAGTGCAGTCCCATGTTGACTGCATCAGGGAGTTCAGTAAGGGTCCATTGATGTCCTTCAGGTAAGCCAGAACCAGTATTTCGAACGACTTCATGACGACAGATGTTAGCGCCACAGGTCTGTAGTCATTAAGTCCTGTTATCTTGGGTTTCTTTGGAATGGGGATGATGGTGGAGCGTTTGAAGCAGGAAGGGACTTCACACAACTCCAGAGATCAACTGAAGATCTGTGAAAAGACGGGGGCCAGCTGGTCAGCACAGGTTTTCAGACAGGCTGGTGTCACATCATCTGGGCCTCGTGCCTTTCTTCTTTTGTTCTTTCTGAAGACCTGGCTCACATCATCTTCACTGATCTGAAGTGAAGAAGGGGGGTTGCAGGAGGTGTTAAAGGTTGAGTAAAGAGATGTTCAGAACAGGTGTGGGGGCTTTCAAATCTACAATAAAACTCATTCAGGTCTTCAGCAAGTTGGGGGCCTCAGTGCTGGGGGATGGTGTCTTGTAGTTAGTGATGGCTTTCAGACCTTTCCACACTGAAGCTGAGTCATTGGAAATGAACTGATCTTCCAACTTTTTAGCGTAGATCCTTTTTGCCACTCTAATCCCCTTATTCAGTTTGTTCCTGGCCTGACTGTACAAGACTCTGTCCCCATTTCAGTAGGCATCATCTTTGGCCTGACGAAAATGTCTGAGTTTTGCAGTAAACTGTGGCTTATCATTGTTTAATGATAAATAAGTCCTTGTAGGAATGCACATATCCTCACAGAAACTAATATAGGATGTTACAGTCTCTGTGAGTTTGTCCAGATTTGTGGTAGCAGCTTCAAAAACACTCTAATCAGTGGAGTCGAAACAGGCTTGTAAAAACCACTCTGTTTTGTTGGTCCATCTCTTTACAGTCTTTACTACAGGTTTAGCAGATTTTAAGTTTTTGCCTGTAGGTTGGAATAAGATGAAACAGGCAGAAATCAGAGAGCCCCAAAGCTGCCCGTGTGACAGAGTGGTATGCATTCTTTTTTGTGGTGTAACAATGGTCCAATATATTACTGTCTCTTTGTGGTACATGTAACATGCTGTCTGTATTTTGGCAGTTCACGCGAGAGATTTGCTTTATTAAAGTCCCCAAGAATGATTATAAAAGAGATCGGGTATTGTTGTTCTGTCTCTGTGATCTGATCAGCGAGTTTCTGTTAAGCCAGGCTCACATGCGCTTGCGGAGGAATGTAAATACTTACGAGAATGAATGAATGAATCTCTCTAGGCGAATAGAACCGCTTACAGTTAATGAAGAGTGCTTCTAGATCGGGACAGGACATCTTTTTTAACACTGTTACATCTGTAAACCACCTTTCATTGATGTAAAAGCATATCCTGCCACCACGTGATTTCCCTGTTGATTCTGCATCGCGATCCACCCTGAACAGCTGAAAGCTCCGCAGATGAAGTGCGCTGTCTGGAATGGCATCATTCAGCCAGGTTTCCGTGAAACACAGAGCAGCAGAGTGTGAAAAATCCTTATTTATCTGGGAGAGCAGAAGAAGTTAATCTGTTTTGTTAGGTAGAAAGCGGAGATTTGCCACATGGATGCTAGGCAGTGCTGTTTGAAATCCGCGCTGTCTGAGCTTCATGAGCGCGCTGGCTCGCTTCCCCCATCTGCATGTCCTGAAGCATTTGATCAGCGCCGCTGCTCCGCCAACTACAATGCTCAGCAAAATGTC
This sequence comes from Tor tambroides, assembly GCA_021397915.2. Taxonomy (NCBI): domain Eukaryota; kingdom Metazoa; phylum Chordata; class Actinopteri; order Cypriniformes; family Cyprinidae; genus Tor; species Tor tambroides. The sequence continues at coordinate 27,618 of JAFVLL020018789.1, forward strand.
CAAATAATCGAAATCGAGATTTTGTGGTGTGTTCTGCCGAATGTTCAGCAGTTCATCCCTGGTGAAACTGATCGTGTTTGAAAAACAAAAAAACAGGAAAAACTAACAAAAACAACTGGTGAGCGAAGCACCGTCTTGCCACCAAGATTTTTTAATTTATATTAAACAAATAAGTACTTTTTATTAATTCACAATGTATGTATAGAGCCACAATCAATCAATCAATAATAAAATAAAAGTTTTCAATACAAATTAGCACAAGTCAAGTTGCGATACCAAACAGGACCACAGGGAGACGCCAAATACCACTAAATCACCTGCATTTACTACTATACGGATCCATTCAGAGTCGCTAAATCTCTGACCACTGCATAATCAGCGTTCATTATAAAACACTCTTGCTTTTAAGCCAAATACACGCTGAAAAGAATAATTTTACTGACATCTGGACTTAAGTCACTATTCTCTCCGCAGTCTCTGATGAAATCGGTCGTGTTTTCTCTGCATTAGCACTGTTATGAACTTACTGTTTGAATTCGTTTACTGGATCCTTGGACTTTCCAGGAGTTTACCGGTTTAAAATAATATGATCGCAAAAGCCTGTTTCTTTTAATTATAAGATATTATTTTCGTTATAAAGTACTGATTCAAATTAGTAATCAATAATTAATTATTATTCTACTACTCTGCGCCGCCTCCCCTGACATTCTCTCGCGCCCCACCCAATGAGGTAGACCGACTCCGCTTGCATTCATTCATGTGATTGGTCGAGATGAGATGTGATCCCGCTTGGGTAGTGTGATTTTATATAGTGTCCTTTCTAATGGTATCATATAATCACCCAGACCCTGATGCTTTCACTCTGAGTACCGGCAACATGTCAGAAGTGCTGGTATGCACAAAAAAGTGCAGGTACTCTAAAGGCTAAAATATATACGTGCCAGTACTGCATACCGGTGCGTACTGGCCCACTTCTAACACTGAATGTACTGACAAATTTGAAATGACATTGAAAATGAATAAAGACATAAAAAAATAAAACACAAAATAGAGAGAAAAAAATAGACACATTGAAGACCAAGTTCCAATGAAATATCTTCACAATTCTCTATAATGCCCTCAAGTCCATTATTATGGTAGAAATACACAAACGAGTTTGTCTCTTCCATTTGTTTAAGTAAAAACAAACATTTATGAAGGCCAAAAATAGCTATTATGAATTGGCAATATGTGAGCTCTTCACAAAGTTAAAATGGTTAAATTCATGGGATAGCTTAAACTATAACAATGTGGAAGACATGAAAAAGACATGATTGGCAGGTAACTAGTTACAATTTAAAAGTTAAATTTTATAGACATTTTAAAAAAGAGATTGATTACCTGTTCAGAGTGAGTTGACAGTCTGTATAGCTGAATAATTGAGTTCCATCTTGACAGCAGGGTCAAGATTTTTTCCCTCCTAACAACTTTTTTTTCCTGCCAGAATAAGGAGGTTCCTTGTTGGCATGTGAGTATCTTTTTGACAAAACAGATCTGACAGAATGTCCCATAGCTATAGCCATTGGCACAGACCTTTCAGGCTTAAGTGAGAGACTTTTTCTGCAGTTTACATCCTGGGAATTGGCAATACAACTGAATGAGACAAGTATTGACAGCTACATATACATAGATGGCCAGTTTTGGACCTTACTGAATTGGCTTGCAAGGGCTTCTGCACCACCACAACCAGATCCCATCGACAACAGCTCTGTTGAGCACTTATTCCACTATAGCACCCTGAAGTCAGTGACAATAACTCATCAAACCCTCTTCCTCCAGCTTATTCACAACAGTCCTTTACCAGTTCCATGGTGAAACCAGTGCCCTACTCTGGATTGGCAGAGAATTACGAGGCAAAACAAATTATTTGTGTGAGGAATAGATGCGATCACCGTCTCCATCTGTCATAAAGAGAAATTCAGAGAACTTCATACAGCTGTCCATCTAAGTAGGCCAACACATGATATCTTCAATGAATGATTATCCTGCTTTGCAACCTTTGACAGCAAGCGTCTGCCCTCCAGAACCTGACTCATAGTCCATGCAAGTCAATTCGTTCCATCTGTCTCTCTCTAAAAAACAGCATAGTCTTTGCCATAACCTGTGCCTCATTTGTGGAGTTGGTGGTTATGTCCTTCCTGAATGCCCTGTCAGAGTATTATTCAAGTCCTCCAGGTAATTCTTGCTCCACTGAATACTACTGTGACAATCATTAGTGCTTCCCACTCTCATGCTTTTAAAGCCCTTGTCGTCTCAGAGGAAAGTGAAAGCAGTTCAAAACAGCCCATTACATCCTCAGTCAAAGATTTTCAAGACAGCACCCACCCATTTCATTCATCCTGATCCAGAACTTCCCTTCATCATGGAGGTAGACGCTGCAAAATCTGGAGTGGGTGCAGTGTTGTTTCAGCAGCAGGGGAATCCACCCAGACTTCATCCATGTGCCTTCTCCTAAAGCATGTTGTCCCTGGCGTAGCAGAACTATGATACTGGCAGTCGGGAGCTGCTCATTATTACACTTGCCCTTGAAGAATGGTGCCAGTGGTCGGAGGGATCCAAACATCTGTTTCTGGTCATAACTAACACCGTAATCTGGTGTACCTACTGTAGGAGAGGTTTGATGGCTAAATCCCCATCAGGCAAGATGGACTTTGTTTTTCACTGTTCACATCAGTTTTCCATCTGGTTCTTATGACAGGACTTACCACTGCCTTTGAGACATAGTGATTGACTGTGGTCCCCAGTTTGCATCATGACTTTCGAAGTCCCTTTTCATGCTTATAGAGTGTCAGTAATTTTAACATCGGGATACCACCCACAGCTATCCCACCACTGGACTTACTCCATTCAAGTGTGTACTCGGCATTCAAGTGCCCCTGTTTCCCTGGTCAGTTGAGGGGTCTCAGGTTCCAGCTGAGGACCACTAGTTCTGGGAGTGCGAGAAGGTCTGGGACTCAACTCACATCCACCTTCAATGAGCAGTTTGGCATCTCAAGAGCCAGGCCAATATCAGGAGAACAGATACACCCTTGTACTGTCAAGGGCATCCAACTCTGGCTGCCAGTTACATTGGTCAATTCACTATCCAGAAACAAATTAATGCAGTCAAATGCCGGTTATATCTCCCTTCACATTACTGCATTGGATCTACCTTCCATCTTTCGCTTCTGAAACCCCATCATTCCTCTTTATCTCCTTCATCTGCAGAGTCTGGTGTGGCTGATGATCCTCCTCCTTTGTTGTTTCTGGATGATAGGTCATCGTCCTGTTCTTCATCCTGTTCATCTATCAGCATCTGCACGAAAAAGACTGTTATCACCGGACATGATTGGAATATCAGAGAACACCTTAAAGTTAAAATCATAATCAACTGCTTTACATGTGCTTTAGTATGTTAATGGATATACGAACTAATCAAATGAAATTTTGTATTTAATTCACCAGATTATCCAAAAACAGGCATAAGAACATTAATAAAATATAAACTGAATTTCGAGCAAAAATAAACTATGAAATTGAATTAGATTTTGGTCATAATTTCGATTGCTAAGAGCAACAATTGAAAGACAATAAAATGAGCTTTACACTTCTGTATAAAGATCAACAACTTACTTTCTCTAGTTCAGCTATAGGAAGTGTACAGAAGTCAAGGTGATTCCATAAAGACTTGAACTTGTCTCAGTAGATTCAAAGTTATTTTTTGGTCAAAGTCTTTTGAATGTTGTTGTTGTTGTTGTTTATGGCTCATGCATGCAGAGACGGTCACAGTTCAATCATGACAACTCTCGGAATATTTTAGCATGGTGATGGATATGACAATGTTAATGTATTTGGTCTTGGCGGAATAGATCTGCTACGCTGCTGCTGCTGCTGCTGTTGGTCATTGCTGTAGATGTACATTATTTCTGCTGCTGCAAGCAAGAACAGGAACTTGCTACTTGCTAAAACAAAACTAGAGGTATTTCGTATAGCTTGGCGGGAAAATACCGTATCCTACAGAAAAGCATTAAAAACTGCTAGATCTGATTACTTTTCATCTCTTCTAGAAGAAAACAAACATAACCCCCAGTATTTATTCAATACAGTGACTAAATTAACGAAAAATAAAGCATCAACAGGTGTTGGCATTTCCCAAGAGCACAGCAGTAATGACTTTATGAACTACTTTACTTCCAAGATCGATACTATCAGAGATAAAATTGTAACCATGCAGCCGTCAGCTACAGTATTGCATCAGATAGTGCACTATAGATCCCCTGAGGAACAATTCCACTCATTCTCTACTATAGGAGAGGAAGAATTGTATAAACTTGTTAAATCATCTAAACCAACAACATGTATGTTAGACCCTATTCCATCTAAACTACTAAAAGAGCTGCTTCCAGAAGTCATAGATCCTCTTTTGGCTATTATTAATTCATCATTGTCATTAGGATATGTCCCCAAAACCTTCAAATTGGCTGTTATTAAGCCTCTCATTAAAAAGCCACAACTTGACCCCAAAGATCTAGTTAATTACAGACCGATCTCGAATCTCCCTTTTCTGTCAAAGATACTAGAAAAGGTAGTATCCTCACAATTATGTATCCTCACAATTATATTCCTTCTTAAAGAAAAGTGGTATCTGTGAGGAATTCCAGTCAGGATTTAGACCGTATCATAGTACTGAGACTGCTCTCAGAGTTACAAATGACCTGCTTCTATCATCTGATCGTGGTTGTATCTCTTTATTAGTTCTACTGGATCTTAGCGCTGCGTTCGACACTATCGACCACAACATTCTTTTAAATAGACTAGAACACTTTGTTGGCATTAGTGGAAGTGCCTTAGCATGGTTCAAATCGTACTTATCTGACCGGCATCAGTTCGTAGCAGTGAATGAAGAGGTATCATATCGATCACAAGTGCAGTATGGAGTACCTCAAGGCTCAGTACTAGGGCCACTACTTTTCACACTTTACATGTTACCCTTGGGAGATATTATCAGGAGACATGTTAGCTTTCACTTTTACGCTGATGATACTCAGCTCTGTATTTCTTCACGGCCCGGTGAAACACACCAAACCGAGAAACTAACAGAATGCATAGTCGATATTTAAAAAAAAAAAAAAAAAACACAACCCACACACTGGATGACGAGTAACTTCTTACTGCCAAATTCTTAAAAAACAGAGGTGTTAATTATCGGTCCTAAAAACCCCACATGTAATAACCTAGAACACTATCTAACACTTGACGGCTGCACTGTCAATTCTTCTTCATCAGTTAGAAACCTAGGTGTGCTGTTTGATAGCAATCTTTCATTTGAAAGCCATGTTTCTAGCATCTGTAAAACTGCGTTTTTCCATCTCAAAAACATATCTAAATTGCGACCTATGCTCTCAACGTCAAATGCAGAAATGCTAATTCGTGCGTTTATGACCTCAAGGTTAGACTATTGTAATGCTTTATTGGGTGGTTGTTCTGCACACTTGATCAACAAACTACAGTTGGTCCAAAATGCAGCAGCTAGAGTGACTTGACTTGACTTGACTACTGCCAATGCATATGGCAATACGGTGGCGTGAGCATTGAAGACATACTGCTGCTAGACAAATAGCATATAAAATAACCTGTAGCAGATCTATACAGGTGGAGCTGGGGAAGGTGGCGGGTTTCAGAGAAACTCTGAAAGCGCGCTGCAAGAATCTCAAGTGAATGCTAGCCAGCTATATAAATGCAAGGCAGTAAGCTCATTGCCTGCTTATGCAGCATGAACCAATCAGTTTGTGCCAAGTCGTTTAACTCTCTGAGTATCATCAGTTACGTTAACAACCTGTCAGACTGTGCCATCTAGAGTTTCATGACTGAACTATATATTTAGATTCAGGCAGCATGGCAGCCAGCTGAACATACTCCACCCTTCAGCACTCTGCAGAAAAGGCTACCTGTACCCTTCCTTTCACTGCTGAAACGGCTTGTATTATCACATCAGAGGATCATAGAATTGTAAAGCATGTTTTGAGATGTTAACAGAAATCTATAGCTTGGACGCAATTGAAAGCAATGATGCAGAATGCAATATCATATACTGTGAGAATGGCCCATAACTATGTTTTTGGGGAACTTGCCAAGTTTCTCTGCTGCCCCTGTTTCAGTGCATTTTCTATCACTCTCAGGCTCAGCAGCTGAATAGTGAGTATTTGGTTCCAGGGACTCATTCCTCTCACTATATGTCTGCAGAGCAGTGAGAAGATGAACATGAACACTTGTCTTATTCTTTTTTGGCAGAATCACATCATTTTGACCTGGTCTTCTAATATGCTCTATAATCTGTGGGGTGTGGAACAACTGTCTCTAAATGTAAGGAAACAAAAATGGAATGACCTGAGTAAGTGAGGGTGAATCTGTGAGAAAGAAAGAGACTTTTGTGCATCTTTTGTTCGAATCCACTTTCATCACCTCACCCTATCATCTTTCTTCATTTCACGTGTCCTCTTCTTTCTCTCTGTCTGGTTTAAAAATGATTCAACTCCTATGCAGGTGATAAAATTTTAAGAGTGCTTTTGAATAATTGAAGACGAGAATAATAATCACATGGCATAGCAAGCTGCAGCTGTAGAAGATGGGTCCATTCTGGCCCTAAAGGCTCTGTCAGATTCACTTTGTGATGCCTGTCAAGCTGCAACCCCCTCTCACTGTTTAAGGGAAACTGGACTTTTTGTCCAGCTCTTTTTTCCCTTCTCTTTTAAGCTATCTTGTCAAAATTTGATACAGAATTGCTAGCTCATACAGGTCCTCTTTTTTAACACTTTAAATTTACATTAATTAATTTAACAGATGCAGTTGCATTACTAAGATTGTGTGGCTCCCAGGGCAAAAATAAACGCAGTTTTATTGGAATAACTTGCTTATGGTGACATTTTGTCCAGTAAGTGGCGCTAAAAGTGTGTTCAGCTTTATAGGAAACAAATAAAGTTGGAACCTTGTCATGATGGTTGTTGTACATATCTTTTTTTTTTTTTTTTTAAAAAGGGAAAGGGGAGTGGTGTGTGGCTAAGTATGGTGACCCATACTCGGAATTTGTCCTCTGCATTTAACCCATCCAAGTGCATGCACAGTAGTGAACACACACCTGGAGCAGTGGGCAGCCAATGCTGTGGCGCCCGGGGAGCAGTTTGAGGGTTTGGTGCCTTGCTCAAGGGTCTCACCTCAGTTGTGGTATTGAGGGTGGAGAGAGTGCTGGTTATTCACTCCCCCCACCTACAATCCCTGCCGGACCTGAGACTCAAACCCACGAACTTCGGGTTACAAGTCCAACTTTCTATCCATTAGGCCACGGCTGCCCCTATATCATGGCAGTTCGTAAGCGAACTGTCTGGTGAGTTGCGCTTAAAAGTTAATGCTCTGTTGCGTTTGAAAATAGCGTACAAACTATACTAAATCTTACCTTAAACTTAACTGAATTTGTCAATTTAAAATAATTTCAGCTTGTTTCTATGAGGTTTTGAGCTCTTTTATAGAGTTTCATTACTCGTGTTTCAAAGGACTCGTATACAAGCACACCATATTGCAATTGCAGTGCTGTACCGGGTGAGCTACTGAGCACATTTACTGCTGTTGGTGTTTTCAGATAATAGTTTATTTTTTTTTGGAAACTGCAGTGAATTGTATACATATACATGTAGTTTAGCAAAAATGTAGGTAGAGGCACATTTTTCCAATGAGGATGGGTTGGCAAAAATAGTTGAGGGTCTATTGGACCACAGAGGTCAAGAAGCAAATCTGATCTGCATCAGTGAGTTCAGTAGCTGTTATGTACACAAGCATTGATGCCTTAAGCATGATGTCGGTAGCTCTCTGGTACAGCCAGTGAAGCAAGGCTGGGAGAGGTGTAACATGGGCCGCCTCATCTTGGTTGAAGACAAGGCACAGTGCCACATTTTGGATCATCTTCAGAGGTTTAATCACGCATGAAAGGAAGACACCCAATGGATCACTGCAGCAGTCAGTCAGATGACAAGGAGATATGAGGCATATAGAAAACGTCCTGTGAGGTGCTCTTAAAGGGACGGTTCAACCAAGAATGAAAATGATTACAAATCCATAAGACTTCCATACATCTTCGAAAACACAAATGAAGAAATTTAAAATGAATGATTTATGTACCTCTATTGAAAGTCCATACACCCAAAACTTTCATGCTTTAAAAAAGTTCATAAAGACATGTAAAAATAAATCCATATGAATCTAGTGGTTTAATCCAAGTCTTGTGGAGAGACTTGATTTCTATGATGAACAGATTTAATTTATGCTTTTAATCACATATAAAGACTGATATTTACTTAAACCAGTGACATTTGTTCTTGTGTGTCACACAAGCACGTTTGAGGTTCTGCAAGAATTAATGAGGTTAATTAGTAAGGTTGAGCTTCTGTTTACCATATTTGATGTGCTCTATGTATTAATTTGAAATATGTTTATAAAGTTATTGTGATGATGGTACATTTTTGAGGTATTGCACCATGTAACATTCTACAATCTAAATCTAAACTAACCTTGTCTTACTATAAAATGTCAAATGATCTGGTATTTTAAAAGACTTATTGACCTTAACATATGGTTATAAGGGTCTTCATGGGTCCTCTCTATAATATAATTCCATATTTTATGTTTTATGCTTGCTAGTTACAACACATGATGTTGATTTAGAGAACAAGTTTTTCTTTTTCTTTCTTTTTTTACTTTTATGATATGATTTATGATTATGATATCATGATATTTGTATCTCCCTAACATTTCTGACAATATCCCCCCGCCTCAATTTTAGACATCATAGACAATTTGTATTCAAGTTATTGAACATATTACTTGAATTTTTGGTCCCACTTTATATTAGGTGGCCTTACTATGTACTCACATATAAATTAATAATTTGATACAATGTATTTATTGTGTACATACATGATTTTACATTGTACTTATATTTTTAAAAATACCTATATTTAGTTGCATCTGTAATTAATTTCTGTAATTAGATTTATAATTACACTGTTGCCCCATCCCTTACACCTTACCCCACCCTTAAACCTACCCATACCACCAAACCTGTCCCTAACCTTACCCGTATCGCACCTCAATAGCAGCAAAAGTGTTTTGTAATACAAAATGACCACAATAAGTACATTGTACTTATTTTTTGATGTAAGTAGATAGTAGTTAAGGCCACCTAATATAAAGTGTGACCAAATTTTTTATTATAGGTCCAGACAAAACTAAAATTCTCATGTCAAAATCTCATATCATTTACTAAGTCATCATCAAACACATCTAGGCACACATAGACACATAGGTACTGTAGGCATGCATACATAACCACGTTCTGCACCATCTGTGCGGTCGTGCTGAGTTGCGGAGGCTAGAATCTGAGTCGCTTGGCTGAGGTCTGAGCCAGACTGGACAACCAGAGGAGAGCTAATTCAGCTGTGTTATAAACACAAGAACAGATGTCTTGCTTTGGGCTTGCCAAGTCCAGCCACTCGACCCTTACTCTATGACTCTCACGGTCCACTTTACACCCTTATTTCTTTCTCATTTCTCATTCTTTCTTTATGTCTCTCACTCTCTCAGTCTGTTTTTGCCTGAGCCCATATGACTATATTAGTTTCTGCCAAAGGCATAGCAGAAAACCACATCCACCCTCTGTTGAAGTGACTTACTTCCAGTAACATTAAACATTTTTAATATTCCAAGAACAGAAAATACACATCTAATAAGCTTTGTGCCAAAAGCCAGCAGATGATCATAGCTCCCCTTTGTGACGATACTATAGATAAATCACTGTGACTAACGGAGGGGGATGTGTGCTGACATAGCATGCAGCTCAGGCACTGAGATTTTAAGAACTCAAGTGAACCAAGAGGCCTCATAACCGAAAGACCCAGTGACAGTCTTTGGACCAGGAACAGGATACCATGAATACAAGATATGTGCAAAGCAACATACTTATGTATACTTACTTATACATATTTTGGTATACATACATACATACATACTTATGTATGTATGTATGTACACTATAAATAATATATAAATTCCCCTTTAACAGAAAACTCACTGCCAGTACTGATTTTCTAAACATATCAGTTTTATTTTTGATGCTCAGGAGGAAGATCACTGAAATTAACATACCAGGAATAGCTCTGCTATAAATAGTTCTGCTCATTCAGATGGATTTGGATGGTGGAATGGGGGTTATTGAGGGCCAAAGCTGAGAATGATGGGTGACAGAGGACTCATTCCTCTTCCTCTGTACACACTCTCCTGTGACAACCCACACACTCTGCAAACACAGCCAATAATGCTAAGAGTTCTGGTATTTTTATACGTACAGGAAATGCATCTTAGCACCTCTTTCCTTTAAGTTTCTTGCAAGTACAAGGACATACACATATAAGTATCCCACATATCTTACAAATGTCACTTTGCTGTCAATCAGTGATCCATCATTTTGACTATGAGAATCTGAGAGAATGTGTTATACCAGGGTTGTGTGGTGGTGTTTGTAAGTGAGCTCCTTGGATTTGTTTGCTTTTTATAGTCCAATTTAAATGCATATACAATTATAATTTCAACAATAATTTAATCAAAGTCTTATCTTAATAAACAAAATATACCTTTTTATATTACTTTAAAAATAATACCACACTATAAAAATATGATTCATACATTTTATTGTTCATACTTTATTTTAGGGGACCTCACTTTTAAATAACTAACTTATTTACCTCAGTTAACTCCTAATTTGCTGTTTATTAATAGTAAGTTAGTTGTTAAGTTTAGGTATGAGGTAGTTTTAAGAGATCTAAAATATGGTCATGCAGAATAAGGAATTAATATGTGCTTTAAAAGTACTAATTAACAGCCAGTATGCTAGTAATATGCATGCTAATGAGTAACTACTCTGTAACCGATTTTTGTAATTTGAACAGTATTTTACTGTAATATGTACAGTAAGATACTGTAAAATGTATAAACAGTATTTTACTGTAACCTGCAAAGGATTGTGGGAAAATATATGTATTTTACAGTAAACTACTGTAAATTTACAGTAGTGAACTTGCCCACGAAAAACTGACCAATGGCAAG